>CAJPEX010005561.1:0-15824 GCA_905338405.1 Notodromas monacha | reverse complement strand
TGCTGGTGAGAAAATCTCACCTCAATTGGAAATAGAGGAATGTCTCCCAGAAGCGTGAATTCCTCGGTGTACAAAAAATAGTACTTCATAACAATCACCCCACACAACAGAGAAAAAGCTCGCTTTTTCTCCCATTGTACAGATTTTTCGAGGGTGTGAATTTTTCAGGCCGATTGATTTTCAATCCCTTGTCAATCTCATGGTTGAAAGGTATAGGCAGAAACTGTGTATTTGAGCCGTATATAAACTCTAGGTTTTGACGGAAAGCTGTCACAGTGCTCAGTCTACTTTTGGCAGGCAATTTCGAAGTGAAAAAGTCTTTGGGAAAATTGCAGAGAAAATCTGAGAGAAGAGAGAAGATCATTTTTCAGAGCAGTAGTTTTTTCAAAACTGCGTGTTAAAACTGTTGTTACGACTGAATTACTGCGTTGAGAAAATGAGAACTCTTCAATTTTGGGGTTTACTCTTGTTGATTGTTTCGACTTTGAGAGCTGAGGAAAATTGTTGGATCTCTGGAGAAACATACATCTGTCGAGATTTATGTGGAACTGGAGTTCAATAGGCCATGGAATACGACGGAAACGTCGTTTTGGAAGGACCGATTCTCAACTTTAACTGCGCGGCGTTCAACAAAATTAAGGCAAGTCGTAAAAAAGAGCAAATCAAGACGAAAAAAGTGCACTCGCGAAAAGCGTATTTTGTTTCATAGAAGGTTGTCGTTAAAGACGAAGTCATCTGTCAAGGGTCGGCTCCAAGGATTTTTGTGGAAGGAGGGGGTTGTAAACTGCTGTTCAGCAGCGTGACTCCTGAAGCAAAACATTTGTCCGAGTTCTTTAGTGCTGAGGAGGGGGTGCTGGCTGACAAGCCAAGCCCAGCTGTTGCGGCGATTTCCGTCTCAGAGGTCGTGACTACAACTCCAACGCCTGGGGAGGTTTCCCCATCCAGCAGTCCAAGTTCTGATTTCATGATGACAGCATCCTCAAGTACGGCAAGTTTGGCAACAACATAAAAAATTCAGGAAGTGACGGTGCCATCGATTTTGACGTTGATTTCAGTGGTCTCATTTGACAAAGAGTTATCGAAGAGTGATCTTCCTGTTGTTCCCACAGTAATTGTTAACAGCAACGGCAACAGCAGCGTAAATTTCAACAGTAGCGTCAAAAGTAATCCGAGTCCCGAGAGTGATTCAAGTTTTACAAATAATACCATCAAAAAAGTAAAACGCAAAGAATTGGCAAAAGAAAAATCGATTTTGGCCAGTGGGATTGTGATCAGATTAGAGTAAGCGATGGCAGGAGTTGTTGCTGCGGGAATTGCAGGAGTTGGGATTGGCGTTGGAATTTTAATTTGGAGAAGAAGACAGGCTAGTGTAAGTTCAGGTTCTTGGATTTTTGAATCCTTTCAAAGAAATCTAGATCTGGCCTTATAAAAGAATATTTTGTCTTTTATTTAACATTTTTCAAAGGCGGCGAGAGGAGACTATCATGACGTGGAATTTCAATCATTGGCAAATCAAAACGTCGATGAAAATGGAATGGAGATGGTAGATCTTGGGCCACCTGTGGTGCCTGTCCTCTCTACAGTGCCTACACCGTCAGCTTCTAGTACTTTAAATGTTTCCAGAGAAGAAGTGCCAAAAAAGAATGAAAATAAAGATTCTGAACTCTGCATGCGTTTCTGTTGTGCACCTAATATTTCAGAATATTGGGTCAAGGAAACCATGGTCGAAGGGAGAGATATCTGCCATCAAGATAAAATACGACCAGAGAATTTGGAATCCATTCTGACAAAGAAAACTGTAAAGCTGGTGGAAAAGCAGGTTCATGGATACATCAAGGAATATCCGTTCGTTGTAAAATATTGGCACAAGATTTATTTCCCAAGCAACGTGGAATTGGAAGAGATGATAATTGGTTTGTTGCTTATTAATTTAACTTATTATTCAACAATTGTTCTTTAAAAATATTCTGACATATTTTTAGAAATGGGAATGAATCCGTCCCATGTCATGAATCGTCGGGCATGGAGTCTGCGTCTTTCTTTTCAATATGAGGCTTTCCATGTTGAGTAGCAAAGCAGGAGGAATGTTCTTTTGGGTAAAAATTGCCTGGTTGTTATTCCGGACATTCCTTTGACAGATTTGGAGTACAAAAGATATTTGGGGATGCACAAAGGTGAAAATATATAAACTGGAGGTGTAAAAATATGTATTATATTTTTCGGTTTTTATATTTTCGACAGTACTTTTACGGAACACAAAAGTCATTTATTTGGCTTTGCTCGAGGACAATTATCTGAACTACATGAAGATCCATAGCCTCTACTGTTGTCGGATTGAACAGGAGGAAGAAGCTTGCAGCTTTTATACCGAGGTTCAACGTTTGACGGGGATTCTTTCCGCATTTGGTCTGTTGGAAGAAAGTGGTTATTCTTTCAGAAAGTATCCGTATTCGCGAAAGGTTATTTTGGAAAACAGAGCGGAATATGAAAATGATTGTGCGCGGTATAATAAGGAGATCATTTATATTGATACTGCGGATCCGTATGTTGGTATTGAAGTGCAAGCAATGTGCGACATGATTCATTGTGAATAAGCTTTCATGTCACGGGATGATCGTAACTAATTTGTTTTACTTTGTTTGTACATTTTGAATTATTTGTATATTTTGTTTTTCTGTCGGGATTTGTTATTTCAATGCCGTTTTGTTATTTTAATGCGGAACGCAGTGCTTGGAAAGTATTCGGTTGATTTTGAGGAATTAAAGAAATTTCCTCCACGTATGCATTTGGAGTTGGTCTTTCTTGTTTCCGTTTTCGTCGTAAATACAAAACACGTACACGCTCATAACACCAAAATATTAAGAATGTTAGAAAAATAACACAAACAACTATTAGTGCGATTAAATATAAGTATCCATAATCCCTGAAGTGTTCTTGTAAAACACTTATATCCTCCACCAAATTTCTTTTCTCATCCTTATCAGTAATTTCTTGCACAGCATTCAATTCAACACATTCCAAATCCAGAGACGGGACTATTTTATTTACTGGACCGTTCACCATAGTATACCTACAATCAGGATGAAACTGGAGAATTCCAGTATGAGGTAATTCATAAATATTTTCATGATTCAAACCATTAGTGGAGCAGTATTGTGTTATTCTTCCAGGACTTGGATCGACAAAAGCATATTCATCATCATCAATTTTTTCAAACTGTTCTTCTGGATCTCGAATTTTTTCCATCAGGCATTTATGCTGAATAGTACTTTCAATTTCACCTTTTAAGATTGAGGTTAGACAGGGATTAGCAGGTCTGTTTGGTANACGGACTCTGACTCCTTAGAGGATTCGGTGATCAACTGATTTTAGCAGTCTGGAGCTAGGGTTTATATACTCCAAAAACTGCTGGTTCCAAGTTGGCCAAGAGTTTAAACATATGCAGGTCATTGCCTCTTTCGAAACAGTGTGTAGAAAGTACTGGACAGGACATGCATCAAGGCTTTTTATGGGAAGAGGGAGTGGAGAACGCGTCTTGAATATTAAGTATCCTGAGACACTGTTGCAGGTGTAAAAGGTCAGCAGAGATTTACTGGCACAATTGGCACAATATTTATTTTCCAAGCAACGTTGAATTGGAGGAGATGATAATCGGTTCGTTGCTTATTAATTTAATTTATTATTTTGAAAACTATTCAGTAAAAATATTTGACATATATTTTTAGAAATGGGAATGAATCCGTCCCATGTCATGAATCGTCGGGCATGGAGTCTGCGTCTTTCTTTTCAATACGAGGCTTTCCACGTTAAAAAGCAAAGCAGGAGGAATGTGCTTTTGGGCAAAAATCGCCTTGTTGTAATTCCGGACATTCCTCTGACAGATTTGGAGTACAGGAGATATTTGGGAATGCACAAAGGTGAAAATATATAAACTGGAGGTGTAAAAATATGTATTATATTTTTCGGTTTTTATATTTTTGCCAGTACTTTTCCTGAACACCAGAGTCATTTATTTGGCATTGCTGGAAGACAACTATCTGAACTACATGAAGATTCATAGCCCCTTTGTCGTCGGATTGAGCAGGAAGAAGAAGCTCAAAGTTTTTATACCGAGGTCCAACGTTTGACAGGGATCCTTTCCGCGTTTGGTGTTTTGGAAGAAAGTGGTTATTCTTTCAGAAAATATCCGTATTCGCGAAAAGTTATTTTGGAAAATGGAGCTGAGTACGAAAATGATTGTGCGCGCTATAACAAGGAGATTATTTACATTGATACTGCGGATCCGTATGTCGGTATTGAGGTGCAAGCAATGTGCGACATGATTCATTGTGAATAAGTTTTCATGTCACGGGAGAATCTTAACTAATTTGTTTTACTTTGTTTGTACATTTTTGAATGATTTGTAAATTTTGTTTTTTTTCGGTTGGAATTTGTTATTTTAATGCGGAACGCAGTGCTCGGAAAGTATTCAGTTGATTTTGAGGAATGAAAGAAATTTCCTCCACATATGCGTTTGGAGTTGGTCTTTCTTGTTTGCGTTTTCGCCGTAAATACAAAACACGTATACGCGCATTTGTGGTTTTATAATTCTTCCAATCCTTTTATTGTGTTTGTTGATAATCACGCTAATTTATATTCATAGGTATTAGGGACTTCACAAGAACATTTTGTGAATACAGGAGGTGGTTTAAAGAAAAGAGATCCTTATCAGTTATTTCTTGCACAGCATTTAATTCCACACGTTCCAAATCCAGAGACGGGACTATTTTATTTACTGGACCGTTCACCATAGTATACCTACAATCAGGATGAAACTGGAGAATTCCAGTATGAGGTAATTCATAAATATTTTCATGATTCAAACCATTAGTGGAGCAGTATTGTGTTATTCTTCCAGGACTTGGATCGACAAAAGCATATTCATCATCATCAATTTTTTCAAACTGTTCTTCTGGATCTCGAATTTTTTCCATCAGGCATTTATGCTGAATAGTACTTTCAATTTCACCTTTTAAGATTGAGGTTAGACAGGGATTAGCAGGTCTGTTTGGTACTATATTAAATTTACACAATTGACACCTGAAGAAATCCAGAGCTGCTAAACAGGTCGGGAGTTCAAAATCAGATAATCCAAAATATTCATTATTTCGAGCAATAACAAATTGTTGGGGAATAATTGCTTTTTTCCATTTTGGATTTCCAAGGTAGGTATCTTCTGCAATTGGATATGAATGGACCTTGAATAGCTTGAAGAACAATTTCTGAGTAAGAATGGGAACAATGGTTAAAATTTGATGAACGCAATCATTGGTTAATGTGGATTCAGTAGTTTCTCTACTACAATTTAAAAATAAACCAATGCTTAGAGGATTAGTATATAGGATATTCATTATTTTGGGTACGTTTAATGCACTCTCATCATGAGATAATATATTAGAAATAGCTTCATGCAAACCATGCGTAGTAATGAGGCTATGGGGAATTTTTAGGCCATTACGTCTTTCTATATCTTCATTAATTCTTTTGAAGGTATCAATAATTGCTAGTATTGTAGTCGTAATACCTAAAATTCTAGTTTGCAATTGGCCATTAGTAAAATTGGTTTTTTCTTCATTTACTTCGGAAATATGAGTTTCTAGAATTCCAAATGTTTCATTTAAATCATTACTTTTAAGAAAAATTCTCTTTTCTTTTAATTCTATATATTCTAGAGGCTTCATTAAACGAGTACGTATCAATGTAGGGGAGAAATATTCAAAGATTCTTGAAGGTATCTGGGAATATCCTTGAGCTTTTCTAAAAATTCGGTTAGATTCTGATCTCAAAATGTCTGCAGCAGTCATTGCAGAATCAATGGCAGTTTTGGTATCATCATTAACGTGAGTAACGTTTCTAACTGCAAGACCTGTGGAAACGAGTTTATCTAAGACTGCAATACTTTTAAGTTGTAAAGCACCAAGATGAACAGTTGTTTCCATGCTCCATTTTGAGTCTGGAATGCATATGGTTGAGACGTCTGAAAACGTTACACCCACATCTCCGGGAAAATTTCCAATAGGAGATAATTCATTATTTCGTTTACTATTGCCGGTTATTCCTTTATCAGCGGGCAGCTCCATTATTGTTAACGAAAAAGTTGCAAGAGGAAAAAGTAGAAAAAACTTATTCCACATCATCTTGCACTGCACTATCACTTGAGGGAGAAGTCGGTACTGCAGGTACTATGTTGCTTTCCGGCTCAACTAGGACATTATTGTCGTTGGTGGCGGCCTTTTGTATTCTTTGCTGCAGGTACTGCTGTTCCCTTTTTTCCTCTCTTTTTTGTTCTGCTTTTTCTCTTTCCTTTTCTTGTCGATGGGTGCGCCCTTGAATAATTTTTTCTTTACTTATTCCTTGTAAAGCACGAGGTCCATATGGTTGGCGTTTGCCTTGCACAGGGGTGCTTCTGTTTCCGGGTAGAAAGGTTTTCCTAAAAGTTTGATCGGTATTATCCAAGGTGATTCCTTGTCCCACAATTTCGGTAAATTCATTAAAAAGATTTTTCGCTTGATTCCAGAAGGATGGATTTTCCTCCTGAGGTTCAGGTGGGTTGATGGGAGTTCCTGGGGGAATTATAGTCATATTGGCAGGATCCTCAAAGATTGATTCTTCATCATCCTCCTGAGCTTCGTCATAAAAATCTTCTTCCTGATTCCTCCTGAGGTTCAGGTTGGTTGATGGGAGTTCCTGGGGGAATTATCGTCATATTGGCAGGATCCTCAAAGATTGATTCTTCATCATCTTCCTGAGCTGCGTCATAAAAATCTTCTTCCTGAATAACTTCATTATCTTGAACAATCTTGTTTTCTTTTTCAGGACTTGTAATCTTTTTCCTTGGCGTTGCTTCTTTTGGAGTAGCCCTTGGGACAGGATTAGTCAACAAGGGTTTTTCCGGGATAATAAAATCTTTTTCGATTTCTTCATCAGAATCAATGAAATCTAAATCTTGGTTATTGCTATCTAAATTAATTTCTGAAGATTCAGAAATAGATCCGATATTAGGGGTGACAGAAATGTTATCTCCTGATTTATTATAGGGACGTACAAAGCTGGTATGAATGACATCATTCCAGTCGGATTTAAGATCCTTAATTCTTATGGTCACAGGATTAATTTTCTGTATGACCATGTAAGGCCCTTTATACTTAGGAGACCATTTACGTCCCACATATGTCAAAATATCATGGGTCCGAATTAGTACTAGATCACCAATTTTATATTGCTGATCTTTGGTATGTTTATTTAATCGAGATAAATATGCTTCTTGCCTTTTTTCAATGAAGGCTTTCGATTTTTCTCTTAATTTCTCTAATTCGGGCTTTCTTATTTTAATGAATTCTTCAACTGAATCAAATTGATTTACTTCGTCTATATTAAAGGGTGTCCAATTAATACTGGGTTTTTGCCCAGTTACTAATTCAAAGGGAGAAATCTGTAAAGCTTCATGCTTGGATGAATTATGCACCCAAGCAGCTAATTTTAGTAATTCATCCCAATTAGAACGTTTTTCAGGATCTAAATAAATTCCTAAGTACTCATGTAATTCGCGATGAGTACGTTCATTCTGACCGTTTGCCTGGGGATGATAAGCAGTGGTTGTTCTAGCCACGCATCCCAAGGTTTTGGACATTGTTTTAAATATAGAGGAAAGGAAATTAGTTCCACGATCTGTTAATATTACCTTAGGGGCTCCATATAAAAATATCCAATGATTCAGAAATAATTTTGCTGTGGTTGCAGCAGTTGTATCTTTCATTGGTATGAAAGAAATCCATCTGGATAATCGGTCTTGAATTACCAGGATATATTTATTACCTGAACTGCTGTTTGGAACAGGACCAACCACATCTAAACTTATTTCTTCGAAACAATTATTTGGTATGGGCATAGTTAATATCGGGGATTGATGTCTGTAGCTTTTGAATTTCTGACAAACATCACAATGCTTTATAAATTCAGTTATATCTTTCTCCATATTAATCCAATAAAATTTTTCTTTGATGGAATATACCGTCTTGTCTATTCCGGGATGTCCCATTGTTGGAGGAGAATGATAGAGATCCATGATGTTTTTTCTTAATTTTGGAGGGATCCATATCCATGGTCCATTTGACGTATTCTTCTTGAGGATTCCTCTCTCCTTGAAGAAGTCCTTTTCTTTTGGCCACTTATTCTTTGGAATATTCTGTACGGCATGTCCAATGATGTCCATGGAAATAAAAGGTACTAAATCCTTTTCAAAGAAGATTGGAGCTAAATATGCGCATAATTTTAAATCGTGCGGATATCCGCTCAAGGCGTCGGCGTGAGGGATATTTTTCCCTTTTTTATATTCGACCTTAAAATTATACTCACTGAGGGTTGTAAACCATTTTATGGCACATTGGCTATCATTGTGCCTTTGCTTCTTCAAATAAGGAATTGCAATATGATCCGTTTTAATTATGAAAGGATGACCCCAAAGGAAGGATCTAAATTGCTGGACTCCGTAATATACTGCCAGAATTTCTCTGTCAGTATTTGGATATTTTGATTCCGCATTATTTAAAGTTCTGGAAACACAACCAATGAGTGTTTCCTTCCTTCCATCTTTTTGGGTTAAAACAGCTCCAATAGCTGTGGCGGAGGCATCCGTGGTTAAAATAAATTCTTTTGAAAAATCTGGGAAGGTTAATATAGGAGGGGACATTAAGCATTTCTTAAAAACTTCAACAGCATTTTCATGCTCTTTCGTCCATTTAAATTTAATATCTTTCTTTAAAAGATTATAAAGAGGTTTTGCTTTTCCTGCAAAATCATCAATGTATGATCTGAAATATCCCACCAGACCAAGAAAGGATTGAACTCCTTTCACATCTTTAGGAATGGGAAAATCACGAACAGCTTTAATTTTAGCATCTGTTATTTTAATACCATCCCGGCTTATAAAGAATCCTAAATATTCAATTCCTGTTCGAAAGAATTGACATTTGCTAAATTTTACTCTAAGACCGGAATTTTCTAATCGGAGAAAAATTTGTTCAAGATGCTGGATATGTTTCTCAGCATTTGGGGAATAAACAACAATATCATCAATGTAAATGAAAGCAAAAGAACCTAGACATCCGTCGAGCACAAAATTCATCATTCTCTGGAAAATACTAGGAGAGTTTTTTAGTCCCATCGGTAACCTAATAAATTCGTAATGACCAAAAGGAGTAGAGAAAGCTGTTTTATGCCTTTCATCAGGATGGATCGCAAGATTATAAAATCCATGCAAAAGATCCAGAGCAGTAAAATAATTGGCTTTTCCTAGTTCTTCAAAAATTTGATTTATCCTAGGAAGAGGATGAGGATCAGTAATAATGTGATCATTTAATTTTCTAAAATCTACAACCATTCTCCAACCTCCATCCTTTTTCCGTACCATTAAGGTTGGGCTATTATAAGGAGAAGTGGAAGGTTGAACTATTTTTTGGCTTTCTAATTCTTTAACATAATCACCCAATACTTTTCTCATTTTATAAGGAGTTGGGTATTGTTTAGTATAAATAGGGACATCTGTGTCTAGAGGGATGTCAGGTTTCTTTTCTCATTTTATAAGGAGTTGGGTATTGTTTAGTATAAATGGGAACATCTGTGTCTAGAGGGATGTCAGGTTGATATAAATTACAAAAACCTAATTTATCAGTTGTCCAAGCCAGTACTTTTGCATATTTATGCAAGAGACGGCGCACCTTAGTTTTAAGATTACTTGGATATTCTGAGTTTTTTATTCCTGCTTCTATCATTGATTCAACTCTTTCTTCGTCCTTGGAGGATTTTCCATGGAGATACTCTGTTTCTTTTTTAACATGAGCATTTATCTTTGCATTAAAAGGAAGGTGATTATTATTTGGAAATATCTCTGCATTTGATAAATTATATGAAGGATCTAAAATTACTTCCTCATTCGTTAAATTTAAACAAGGAGCAAATAACGTTCCTTGAGCAGAAACAGATGTTAGACATCTTCCAATATGAATATTTTCATTTTGGAAAGAATTTACTAGTAAGGTTGCATTCCTGAGTCTTTTAGTATTTTCTTCCGACAATTTTAATTTTAGTAAAGATATGGAATTACTAGGAATCTTTTGTTTGGAGGCCAAATATAATTTAAAGGAAGGGTTTTGGTCTTCTATAAAATGTTCATCTGGACCAACTTCCGATTGGAATGGAATAGTTTTCTTTGGTAAAATTAGACTATTACTTATATAGCAAATACGAGCTTTATTTTCAGTTAACCAATCATTTCCTAAAATTCCTTGGAAATCTCCAAAACATTTTTGTTGAATCATGAGAAAAACAAGTTTACTAATTTTTTTTTTACCAGAAAATAAGGAAAGCTGTACTTCTCCTTCTACTGGAATAGCTCTTCCTTCAATTGTGGTTATTAGAACATTACTAGGTTCAATATTTTCACAATTAACAGACTCTTCCTAAAATTCCTTGGAAATCTCCAAAACATTTTTGTTGAATCATGAGAAAAACAAGTTTACTAATTTTTTTTTACCAGAAAATAAGGAAAGCTGTACTTCTCCTTCTACTGGAATAGCTCTTCCTTCAATTGTGGTTATTAGAACATTACTAGGTTCAATATTTTCACAATTAACAGACTCGGGGTCTAATATGGATACTTCAGATCCTGTATCAATAAGAAATTTAATAGCAGGTTTGTATTTTGATAAAGAGAGAAAAAAAACTGGGAGATGCGGGGATTTAGCGTACCTGGTTAATAATCGTTTCCCGATTCATTTGGCTCGTAATATTCATCGGAGTCATCATTACTTTCATTAGAATTATTATCATTTGAAGATTCATTGGAATTATAATTGTCATCTTCTTCTTCATTATCATCATTATTTTCTGGCTCACCAGTTGTCATGGCCAGTACACGTCAAGGATTCTTTCCTCGTTGATTTGGTTTTGACGTTTTTATTCCAGGAGGTTTGGGAGGCATCCTTTGTAATCCGGATTTTTGAACTGGGTTCCTTGATGAATTGTTTCCTGAATTCTGTGATCCCTTTCGATTTGGCTGACTTTGGTATTGTTGAGAACGTTTCTTAGTGGCAGAGTCAAATGTCTTCTGAAGGAATTCTTTGGATTTGGATGGATTGGAAGATCGTCGTGGATTTTGGTTGGTAGGGCAGTTTGAACTGTAATGCCCCATTTCTCCACATCTGTAACATTCTGGATTAAAGGTATCATTATTGGGATCCTTATAATCCCTAGAGGAGGTACGGTTCTGGACACGATTGTTGGTCCTTGGTCTCTGCAGGTAATTGATGGCGCAATGCTGGACTTTCTTGGTTGTTTCCAGCATCTCCTCTACAGCTTCTGCCTCTAAAACTGCATCCTCAAAGGTTTTTGGTTTCTTCAAAATCCTCAAGGAAATTTTAGTGTTATCACATGAGTAGACAAGACGTCCAGTAGTTATTAACATTCTTTCAATCTTAATAGCTGACTCCACAGCTGCGTCATAATTATCGGGAATTTCTGCCATTCTTTCTTGTATATGGGGTTGTAATCCCGTAATAAATTTGTTAAGTTTGATTTCTGATAAGAAGTTATTTCGACACTGTGAACTTATCACTTCTTGCTCATATGTTGGATTAGTAACAAACGTTTTTACACCTTCTTGTCTTAGAACTTTTATTTCTGGGATGTAATCAGTATTTAGTCTACTTGCTGCTAGATTTAGACGCAATGAGAAATCTTGAACTTTCTCGTTGATACCTTGCTTGATATGGTCCAGAGTGGCTATTCCATCAGCAAAGTTTTTTGGTTCAAAATAATTTCTTAAAAATCGAATAATAACCTGATAAGGTTTATGACGTAATCCAGTTTCAGATTCTATTAAATTATTAGCTTTAGCGTTTACTTTGGAAAGTAGCAAATTTTTTATTTGTTGATCGTTCATTGGATTAGCTTGAAGTAATGTTAAAAATCGGGAATACCAAGCACTCCATGCGATGGTATTGCATTCTCCAGAAAATACAGGTAGGTTACTAATAAAAGCGTTAGCGGTCTGAATATTAGGAGGGATAAAGCTTTGGCCCTGTGATTGATTCCATACGACCATTTCTTCGGGGGTAGGAGTGTCTAAAGTACCCAAAAGAGTATTAGTCATTATGGCTTTTTTCAATTCTGTCGTTTCGGCAAGATTGATAGTTTTCTCTATTGCTTGATCTTAGATGAATTGTGCCAATAATGCGTTATTCCTGTCGCTCAACTCCTTTTGGGCTTCCTGTATCTTTTTTAGACTAGCACTGGTATCCTTTTCTAATTTTTCTAAATCAGAAATAGTAGATTCTAGTTGAAGTATCTGGGTTTCTATCATATCCTTACGGGTTTGTCCGGCGTTTGGTAATTCCTTTTGTAATTGGTTTATCTTTTGACGGCGTTCAAGAATGGATCGTTGTAGAAAATTGATTTGGTCAGATGGTGCTAATTGAAGAAATTCGGGAGGCATTTTGTTGTTATCCAGAGAGGCGGCTGCCAACTTTGATAATCGTGATGCAGATGTATTGGGATTTTGTGAAGGTAATATACCTGGGTTTTGGGGTGTAATTATTGTAGCATCTAGCCCTTCTTCAAGGGTTTCCTCGAATTGGCCTTGTTTGCCAGTTGCCATTATTGTTGAAATGAATTTATGAATATGTAATTTGTCGGTTAGTAGGGGCAAATGATAAAGAAAGGTCCCTTAAATATTATACACGAAGTACAATATTTAATTGTCCTGGGTTAGTAGCAATTATTTGTCACTCTTTAGGTTAAAAGAATCTTCTTTTTTACGCACCTTGGTTTCTTCAGGTGTTTCAAAGTCTTCTGGTCTTTTAACAGGTAAGACTAGTTGGACGTTAGAGTGTTTAACGAATTCTTTGAATATTATAGATTCTGGGGAATCCCCGTATACTAGTGCAAAAGTCTTTTCCGTTATTTCTTTATTATATAGTTTGGCTTTTTGAATAGAGGTTAACGATTGGTTAGATTTAGAGTTTGACATAAAAATTGAGTTAGGAGATACTTTACTTGTATAAATACAATAATAAAAATAAAATTAAATATACAGTAGAATTACACAAAAACTCTTTCACACGATCAATCAACGTTTCTAGCACACGTTACTTTGTTTGACGGATTTTTTCCAAATTTTTCTATTTGTTTGGGTTTTTGTAAAAATACCTTTGCTTCTTGAACCGTCTCCTTTCCTTGGACAACGTTCCTTGGTCAACGCCACACGGGGCCATTACCGTTTGAGGTCAACTCCGCTACTGGGCAGTTACCTTTGAATTCTGGCCAACTCCTCTTATGGGCAGTTGCCTTTTTTCTCTTGGCCAACTCCTCTCTTGGGTAGTTGCCTTTTTTCTCTTGGCCAACGCCTCTCTTGGGCAGTTGCCTTTTTTCTCTTTTGGCCAACTCCTCTCTTGGGTAGTTGCCTTTTCCACTTTTTGTTGTCCGGTTTCCAAAAATTAAATAAAATTTGACAATGTGTCTTGTCGCCTTCTTTGTTAACTTTAACTTAGGAAACCTTCCAACTGTTATACGTTTAAGTTCTCTCCTTGATGTCCTGGAAACTTCTTCAAGTGTCCAATATTTATCTTTTCAATAAGTATAGAGTCCGTATATCTTCAGCAAGATATATTTCTATCAACGTACTCGTCTCCTTTACGAGGTTGCATACAACACTGAACTCGCGCAGGCGAAAACAAAGATTTATATAAACTTCGATCCACATTTTGACCGACGGAATAAAGAACAAGGAAAAGGGTTTTGCTATCAAGAGGGATCTGGTTAGCAACAGAGTTTCGGGGCGGAGAGGATCATTTGGTTTTATAATGAAGTAGATCTTGATATGGGTAAGGATAAGAGTTGATGTCGCTTGTCGAGGCGTCTCGGGACGCAGAGAGAATATCAAGCATCGGGAATATAATAATACTTTGTTGCAAAGTAATCAATGCCGCAAAGGATCGCTAGAAAGTTTCGCCTTGGGGTACTTCCCAAGTATTGTCATATTGTCACACTGATAACAATAGTCACCAGATTTATCCCACGGCTTGGATAAATCAGGTTCAGTAAGCCTTTGGTCACATCCTTCTGGGGGTTGTGGGAACAATGCAAATCTCCCGTCCTTGGAAATGAGTGTAATTGGCAATGTACCTATTATAGTAAAAATGAAATTTTAGAACAATTTCTTCAATTATTGTATTACATTGTCTTGAGCTCACATCTGACTAGTTTCTTTTTGATGACGTATCCTTCCAGAGATGCAAATTGTAGTGGGTGGCGTACGGGTTTCATCCCCTCTGTGTAATCTCCTCGCCAATTGGGGCGTCCTTCATTTTCCACAAATTTGACAGCAACGTTACCCTTATAATAAATTATCCCCAAATTTTTTACATCTTTTTTTTGTAAAAATAAACATTTTCAAGAAGGTCGGGACATCGAAAAGCGAGAATTCTTGCTCAGTGGGGATTTCGGACACAAGAAATTGTCTACAAATCATACCAAATGTCCAGAAACACTTCAAATTCACATATTCTCATTCATTAACATTATTTACTTAATTTTGGAGTAAAATTAAACATTTACAAGAAGGTCGGGACATCAAATAGCAAGAATTCTTGCTCAGCGGGGATTTTGGACACAAGAAATTGTCCACAAATCATACCAAATGTCCAGGAACTCTTTAAATTCACATATTCTCATTCATTAACATTATTTACTTAATTTTGGAGTAAAAATAAACATTTTCAAGAAGGTCGGGACATCGAATAGCGAGAATTCTTGCTCAGCGGGGATTTTGGACACAAGAAATTGTCTACAAATCATACCAAATGTCCAGGAACTCTTTAAATTCACAGATTCTCATTCATTGACATTATTTACTTAATTTTGGAGTAAAAATAAACATTTTCAAGAAGGTCGGGACATCAAAAAGCGAGAATTCTCGCTCAGCGGGGATTTTGCTTTGCCCCCAACACCTGAATTATGGGAATTTGCCCTCAATTAAACATATACCAGTTCATATACTTGACTAAAAATGTAGCACAACTTCAACAAACAGACTTTCCTCAAATTTTGTTGCAGTCCACCGTGGATTGAAGTACTTCCGAAATGTTAGGTAACATTCCGGTGCATTATCTATGATAACTTTCCCTGTTACAGGGGATGTATATCCCTCTGTTACAACCTCATTCATGTGTTCACTAAAGACACAAACATTATATTCTTCACTGTTGTCAATGCTGGTTTGGGCATCGGTGTTCATATTCTTCTATATAGTATATAATTCACTTAGATTCACTTATATTCCTTCAAAATGAAACACATGAAGAAAGAATTATTATGCAAAATATGCATACATAATATTAAATAATATATAAAAGAGAATACACAGTACACTGAAATTATAAGTAATGTTAGATGAACAGATTGCTTTCATTTCTGGTTCACATTCCTGATCCACAAGCTGAATTGCAAAGAAACACCAGTACACTATATGCACTTTGGGGAGAACTGGGGAGAAGGAGTAGCAATGTACTCTGGTGACTAATTTATGTGTTTTCCTCAGTAACTGTATCCACCAGCATACAAGAAGAAAAACATGTGCAAAAAGAGGGTGTCCTGTCTTCAAGGCCTCAGCAATAAAACTCTTGTAACATGAGCCATGCTGAAAGCTCTTTTCTTCTAAATGCCAACACTTTTCAGTATATATACCTGTTGTTGTTTATTTACAGGGATATAACTTTTCCACCAGTGGAAAA
>CAJPEX010005560.1:0-15827 GCA_905338405.1 Notodromas monacha | reverse complement strand
GATCATGGAAAATATCAAAAACGAGCATAAAATCAGCCTGTTTTGATTACGACTTTGAGTAAATTTATAACAACTTTTTTTCGATATCAAGTAGCATCGTAGCATTGTAAATGCTTGTAATTTCAGATAAGTGGTTATTAATTATTGAAGGTTAAGCTTGGGTCCCTTGTTGGTGGAGGGGACCTTCTACAGGTTCCACCTACAGTTTAATATTTTTCGAGAGATATCCAAATTTTGAAAAATGAATTTTTTCCTCGTTTTAGAAATGTAAGAAGAGTGTCTGTATCTCAAAGATATTATCCGAATTTTGAGGCAGATTTTTTTTTAGCTCTAAGTGTCCCCGAGTCAAATCATGCACCATCAGTATTTTTGGGTCCCACGTACTGTACGTGGAACTCCTTCAAGTCCTAAACTGGCATAAAAATCCGCCTCTCATCAAACGTATTTTTGATGAGGAAACCCCACTGATGAAAAACGCGAAATCATTACTGTACTGGCTATGGAAGAAATACGTAAATTGTTATTTGTTTGATTCGTTTCATTTCGGAGGAGGTGCGCATTTTTCCTTCCTAACTTTCAAGCGTTGAAGGTTCAAAATGTTTGATGTGGAACTTCTTGTCGTGGTTCTCTGTGGGAATTTTCATCGGGTGCCGCGGAAATCATTTCCACGAAAGCTTGGAGAAAAATGTGTGAGAAACGTGATTTCAAAACAGATTTCCGAGGGAAACATCTTTTGATATATGCTTACAAAGCCTCCATATCTACTACAGTGCTAAACGTGAGTTTGATGTAATAACGAACAAAGGGGGGCCAAGTACCGGCCCATGAGAATCCCAGCTGTCGTGGAACCCTACACACTGTGCTAAGGGGCTTGATTCTTCCTGGGATAATTGGCTCGCCAAATGCTGGCACAACTAATTATTTCCGAGGACGCGGAGGAATAAAATACGCAGGTCAGACCGGCGTTTTTCGGGGGAAGGCAGGGGAGCAATAAGCAATGATGTCTCGGCCCACATGTTTCGCATTAAGACGATATCCGCACATTTCCGTTCTACTTCGGAAAAAGACAGGCAATTTCCTGCTCCTCGTTCCTCCGGGCAGAGGAAACAAAGGTTCATTTGCATAGAGGCACTTTACGATCCGGGGAATCGTGCTCAAATCTCGAATTCCCTTCTCTTTTGCACGAGACAATAACGTGAACTCCTTATGCTTTGCCACTTCGTCCAAGTCGAACACTGCTTCAAAACAAGTGAAATGTGCATCCGAACTGCGGCTTGTCAACCGACGAGATCAAAAAGTGGATCATAAATTTTCAGTTGCAACGTTTAATTTTGTTTAGTCTTTGATGATAGCAAAGCGAATGTACAAATGAGCCTCCGTGGAATCTCATGATCTGGAAATGAATGAACGAGTCAGAGTTTACTTTCCCATCATTCAACTTCATTCGCTTGTTCCGGTTTATACAACAAAAAAGTTTCATCTAAATTGTCGATCACACCCTCATTCATCATCAATGCAAACGTGTGAACGTCATCATCTCCGGACATGGAAAATGGAACGAGCCAAATGTTCATTCCGAAGTTGGCCAGATAATGATTAAACTTCCCATGTGAAGGAAAATAAACAGACTATTGGTTTCATTTGTTAGTTTACAGTACAGTACTTTACTATAGCTCGTGTCTACCGTATTAACATATAACACAGTTGAGACAGATATGTTCTAATTATTTTAAAATAATTGAAAAAATTATTTCACTCAGATATTTCTCGTACTTCGATGTTGTCTAATGTAACTTCCTCGGATGATATGCTGGGAACATCTTACTAAAATTGAAAATTAAATTTATAATTTTGGACACCTTTTTGGGAAAGTTCTGAAGTTCAACTTTTCGCGTCAACAGTTCATAGTGAACTCCCAAGTTTTTTTTTGTTGCATAAAAAAAATACTATGAGTCGCTGGAAAATATTTCTGAGTTCCAGCATTTTGAATATAAAATAAGGAATATATATCAACATGGTGGTGTTGAGTTGTCGAAAACATAACTCTGATGCAAGTTGCTAGCCGGAGACTGAAGACATTCGACTGAAAATTCGAGGGAAGGGAATTTTCTCGTCAGTGCATTTATACGAGCGTATTTTCAAAACTATATTTATGCATAGCAGGCTCCAGCTGCCGTGGGCAGCATTAACACTTTTCAGACTCCCTTTTCCTTGATCTTTGATATGTGAATCCCTGCAATCTCCAGCACGTGATGCATTGTTAAGCGTGACTTTTCCGATTTATGTTCCCTGGGTGATACAGTTCAGGGGGGGAAATTGCCTTCTAAGAAATTGGGTAGAGGTCAGAGAGGGCAACAGACGAGGACCCAAGGCGCAATCAATCCAGACACATGGCATTGAGTCGGCGGAATTCCAGCGAATAAGGCGGATTCCTCTGAGCCGCAGGAAATCCGATTATTCGAATATCGTCGTAAAAGAATGAAAAATTTGACGCATCACGATCGCCGAGCAATCTCTCACGTATTTCGGATATTCAGCGGGAGATAAATTTGCATTACGATGAGAACTCGGCGGTTCCGAGAAAAAATATTGGTCTACGTTTTTTGGATTGTTTTTTGTTTTTTTCGTTGCTCTTATTTTTTTTGGAATTTCGCGCCCTTCCTTGAATCATCAAGTGTTATAATTTATTCTTTATATGCGATATTTCAAATTCGCAGAATTACTCGCGTTTTTCCTTCAAGCATTTCATATACTGTACACGCAATTATAGCCGCACATTTCAGGAGAAATTGGCTGGTGTGGCCTATAATGCTCGAGATACCTGAAGATATACCGCAGTTATGACTAGAATATGCGGTCTATCGAACTCATCATTTGGGAATGAAGAGCTCAAGCTTACGGGGAAATTAGGCAGGAAACAATTCTATCGCACTGAAGATTTGGTCCAGTAAGATTTTCTGTAAATTTGCACGACGTAGTGCTTTGTAAGGTCGTTTCAGCATTGTTGAATTTTTCAACAAGCCTGTGAGACCTTCATTGCGTTGGAACATTAAAATCTCGCTTTAAAAGATAGATTACTGCTTTGTGCCTTTTTTAAATTCACATTTTCCCAAAATTTCCCGTTTTTTTTTATTTCAAGATCACGGCGAGTCGTGTGATTGCATAAATAGGATTGACTACAGCGACTTGTTTCATGGAGGACCGGAATAAAATAGTCAAATTTCAGGATTTCGGGTTGTGTCCTGTACTTGTCGGGAGCCCGTTGTACTCACATGTACAGTACAGGTACGGTACTCGCACTTTCCCGATGAATATTTCCGCGCTGGGTCGACGGTTTTCGCGCCCGATCCCATGTTTGATTTCATGGCCTTCCCGCGGCTTTCATAGCTTCAGAAATCCGTTGAGCAGTTCGTTCTGTTTACCATCGGGGAAAATAATATTTCCAGAGTTTTATTGATGCGCGTGTTGGCTGAGAAAGATTTGGGGCTTGGCTTCATTTGATCTCTCGGCTGGGGCTGAATTAAATCGTATTTATCGACCCGAGGAATATTTCATTGTCGGATGGCTCGCATTGAGGTCTGGAAACGCGAAGCAAAGGAACACCGGGATTTCGTCTGGGTCGAGAGAAGGAAAAGCGAGTCGGGTGGATTTGTTGGCGATGGGTCGAAATGCGTAGGGAAATAAATCAGACGCTTTCCCCTCTGAGTGGGAGAATGAATTCCCCGACGTTTCCAGCCGCAATAATCGGTGAGAAATGCCCTGGACGCAAGGTCGGGTTCCCCGGCGCCGGCAGACGAGAGTTCGGCATGATTTATGGAACCCGTGTGTAATGAACTCCGGGATGCAACCAGGTTTCTGCGTTTCCAGCTTCGCTACGTTTTCTTCTTTTTCTGTTTCTCTCATTATTTTTCCTCCCTCGCCCTCGTCCTCATTTTGCTCGTGACTGAGTGGAACCTTTACCAAAGCAGTCTGAATGTCGTCATGCGTCATCAGACTGTTAATTTTTTATCTTTTTCGTTAACCGGCCCATGATGTAGGCTGCTTCATATATGGAGTGATGAAATTACTGTATTGCAATACCTCACCGAATTGCCGAACTCTGACATCACCGAGAAAGTGTAACCGAAATTCCCCGGACTAACAAAGGCACGCTTTTTTCTGGGTGTATCAAAAATCTAAACGTGTAAAAAATTACCAGAACTGCATTCAGCAAAAACCAAGTGTAGTAGAGTGTAAATTTCCCGGCCTCGCTTCGGTTGATGTGATAATTTCTTCCTTGGTTATTAAGAATCACTTCCATACCACGTTTCTTAAATGTGCGAGATGAAGTGTGATTGCAGATACCCAGAATGTTTTTTCTCTTTCTCCATCAGATAACCGAAAACGCATGACGTAAAAATGGGCCTCTGTTCTCAGTAAAAATGAATGGCAGGTATTAATTTCCTCCAACTTGAAAAAAAAACATTTTAATCGAAAATAAATTGAAAAATTCACGCCAAGGATTTCACCTTCTTTCCTTGAACAAACGTAGAACTATACAATGACCTGAGGCGTTACGAACAGTTTTCCCGCACAGTTGGAAGAATTTTCATTCAAGAACTCTCCGATCAACAAAACTTCGGAATAACGAGGACGACATTGCGGGATCATAAAATGTTCAGTGGATGAATTATGGATGCTGGACGAGAGAAAATGCCAATTAAGTGAATATCAAGTTTAGTGCTGGGAGATGCCTAGGCATAGTCCGGCGGGACATACTCGCGAGTTGCAGATAGTTTTAAATTAACTCATTCACTACAAACATTTTGACTTTAAAATATGAAAACAAATTTCCCCAGCCTGTCTACTTGTAAATGACGCGAAATCAAGCGAAAACGGGTGTAAGTATAGGAAATTTGGCAGTGAATGGGTTAATGACAGCACTTTCAAATACATTTATTTTATGCTCAAGACAAACTCGTGAAGCGAGATCCACGTAGGCTCGACAGTCATGCCTCAAACAAAACGGGGAAAACACAACCATTTCGTGTTAGTTCCATAAGGTACTGTATGCACGACTGCAGTAATCAGTACTGTACTCGACAGTAATCAGTATTCCGAAGTAACTTGAGTTCTCCATCCGTGATGCTGCAGCGAAGTGTCTTGATGTCACTGGTAGATGTCACTAGGAGTCACGCTGGCACATCACTCATTTGCTGAGTCATTCCTCCGGGGTTCCATCTGCTCGTGGGTTCTTCCTGCGTGACCATGAACCAAGGAGGCGGTGGGGATCAGGATTTGCCAGCAGCTGCAACTGGCATGCTAGTACCATTACGGTAAGTCATGGGTAGGATTGGATCTGCCTCAGAGATAATTTGCGAGAGACGGTTTACCGGAAATATATTTTTCAAAAAGATCTGTTCATTTTTTTGAAAATAACGGGCAGAGATCATTGGATATGGAGTCAACAGCAGCACTACATAGAAAGAAACTCTTATAGGCCACTTGGACAATGGAAATGCATGAGCAATTCGCCCGTTAATTCCGCGGATGACGAAAAAAAATGACAACAAGGGAAAAAAAAAGCGCCCAGTTTCCTCCGTCATCGTGCATTTCCTCCGATTTTTATTTTTCTCCATCACGAAGAGAATTGGCGGGTGATGCAAGCAAGCCAGTCATGCCGCAATCTCGTGCTTGCTTCGCCGCGACGACTGAAATTTCCTCCCTTTTTTTTTTTTCCTACCTGGGAAATCACACACGAATTGCTTCTGCAATTGAAATCCCGAGCTCCCCTCATCATTTCCGGTACGAAAATTTCGACCTGATTCCGGCCACTCCTTTCAGCTTTTTGCTTCCGTAAGTTGCTTGAATGACTCCGTTGCGCAACTGAAGTCTATGAAGCGCTCAAAAAGCTCTCGCTTCATCGGAAAGTGCTTCGATTCGCCGCTTGATGAGAAACTGCGAAATAATTCATTTTAACGATTCTTTTTTTTTTTAGAATCCTGGAACCCCGGAGAAACTTGGCATCTTTGTTTGTACGTATGTGAAGAAAAATGCGAGCTATGCCCGATTTATGGGTGCATGGTTACGTTTGACAGTGGAATACCATTAGTATTTTTCTAAGTGAAAAACTTATCTTTCGACCCATGAATCAACCGCGCATGTCGAAACCAACATTTTTCCCTTCGTTGCAAGTATCCTACTTTTAATTGAGTTCGGAGAACAAAGGAACATTACGATTGTGTTTTCTGGGCTTCTTATCCGTGGATGAATTTTTTTGTCTAGCGACTGACAATTGCGTGTGAGGAAAAAATCGGACGTAAACCTCGACCCAGACGGAAGAAATTGCCCGAAAAAAGCGCTGTTCAGCTTTTACTTCCTTGCGGGAAAGAATCACCTTAACGGCTTTGGAAACGTTCACGATTTACACCTCTGTTATAAAGATTTATCTCGACATTTCACCGCGGAACTTTGAGAAACTTACTTGACTCTTTTGCCTGCTTTCTGTTGGGAGAAAAAAAAACATATTTAACTTGATTGCTTGTCCTTCTATACTGATTATCCGGAGAACGAGCTCGTTCTTATATACGAGAAAAGATATTTATAGGACGGTGATTGCGGCTATTATTGGTGAATCGTCCTTTTTCACGAGGGAAAAGAAGAATTATGATTCACGACAGAACGTTTTCATTGCGAAATACAGGCTTTTGTACATATTTGACCTGCACATCGGTATGTCAAAAGAAATGCACGTACTGTCGTTCGTTCCTTCGTTGAAATCAATGCGACGTGTTGAGTCCGGGGAAAATCATATTTCATTTAAAACCGGACATGCTTTCGAAAGACATTTTTCCAGGCAAAACCCACCTCATCTGCAGAAAATGGGTGACGTTGCGATTAACTGGAAATTGCATGAATCATGTGCCACTTCCGAAGCAGTATTAGACTTTGGCACGAGTTTCCAGGGGAAGAAAATGAGTAATCCGATGACTAATGCGCAATCCGTCACCGAAAATAAAAAATATACAGTGTGGCTCATTGGACGCCCACGTAGTATCAATTCATCCTCGGGGAGAAAAAAATATTCCTCCTCGCGTTCGAACAAAAGAAAAACGTCGCAATGAAAAGGAAAGAAAACTAAGTACCATCCACACCAAGCCATTTGAAAATCATGAACAGTACTTAGAAAATGGAGCGAGCACATGCTTGCCAGACTGCATGTCGTCTGTCGTGGCGGGAAAAGATGGGTTCGAGAGAGACGCGTTGGACTAATGGGTGTGACCCTGGCTTGAGTGAGTGGAAGTGTTCTTTCAGTTGCTTTTGCGTCCCCTTCAAATTAATTGGAGACATAATTTCGTAGCCTTGGGCTTTTTTTATATGTTAATCTCCAGCAACCACGCAGCTTTTTGAGTATTCAGCATACACGCTTGTGGGTAATTTATTTGAATATAAAGTGACGCATGGAAATCAAGAGTTGAGGCAATTTATCATATTTGAGAAGGGCGACCATCAAAACATGGCATCCCAAAAGAGCTCGGGTATAAAAAAAAACAGGGATAGAAACGAAATTTGATAAAACAACCGAGACTTTATTTCTGTTGAGTATCTCTTTTTTTGCTACTGTAGCAGCATGTTCGCAGTGCTTTTTAGCAAATATAGAAACCACGGAGAATGGACTAATTCTTTGGTAGTTTACTCATTTCATTATTGCCACGTACCCTTGTGAGATGAAAAACCTAACCGACGTTCTGTTCTGTGATTATTTTTTTATGAGCACACACTACTTTGGAACGCGCGCAATTCTATGGCAAAAAAATAAAAATTATTATAAGCCGAGTCCAATCAAATGCAGGACCGAGAAAATCAGCGGGAGAAACGGAAACGAAATGATGACCAAGTGATCACGGAAAGCGGGACTTTGCGCAACCGCGTTGCAGAGAGCGGCAAAAAATGGACTCACAATTGGGTCAATTGAAATTTCTTTAGAGGGGCATGACGGACAGTGCAATAAATCGTGTTTGAACGTATAAAAAAAAAAGTGGAGATCAGGCCCGAGGATCTTCGGGGGCCCTCACGCCCCGGACACGGAAGTTTCGAAACGCGCGGGGCGGAAATAGTCCTGCGTCATTTTTTGCCTCCAACTTACTTGGAACTCGGGAGAGAAAATTAATTGCTTCAACGGATCCTACAAACCTGCCAACTGCCGTCTTCCTCCGGACAGAGAAAAGCCATTCGTCCTTTCACTGGACGAAATGACTATGAAGCCTTAAAAAAAAAAAAAACAGATGACCTCCTCCCCTATGATCTTGCTTAATTAAAGAGAAAAACGGATCCATGGGTACAGTTCTTCTTCCTCTGTCCTCCTCTTTTCCGTTAACACCACACTCGCGATCACTGCTGGCTTTTTTTTCTCCTCGAAACCGGACGAAAGCTCGCGAAATTCCACACTCTGCTTCCTTTGGAAATCGACTTCCAAAAAAATTTATGAAATGCACTCAATCATTACGAAAGTCAATATCTACCTTATTTCCGTCAAATTTCCCAGTCTTCGGCGTAGAGAATTGAGCATTCTTCCCGCTCCGGTTCATTTCTCGACCCAGCTTTCGAATCCAAGAGAGAAAATTGCGGAACTTCCCGTTTTGTATACTTTGCTCGACTGCGTCTTGTTTTTCTGCTTGAAGGTCATTTATTTGTCGATGTAAAGTACGAATAGCGGCCTTCTCACTATGAATGAAACATGTATGCTGTTTTCTAGAACGAAAATCCGTGCTCGTGAAAACATTTGACTCTTCAAATTCGCCAAAAATATTGAAGAGAGTCCACTTGAACTTTGACGAAACAGAAAATAAGTTGTTGTGTGGATACTCGAGGGCTTGAATGTGCTGTTTTCGCCGCTGATGAGGTTCTTCAGGATATTCGCCAAGATTTTTCGCGCCGCTGGCAACTTTACGGTGCATGAGACCCAGAAATTCCCTGGAGAAGTACGTCGTGGGCGGATCTCCAGGTGGCTCTAATTGATATATATTTACCCGAGGGGCGGACAAAAGGACGGCGGCCGTGTTTATTTTCATGGGCCGGGATCGTATGTCGACGTCAGGGCGGCGATCATTACGCATGCGAGTGAGGCACTTTTTTTCTGCACAGGATGAAGATGAAAGTTTGATAAATCTTCGGGGTTTTCTTGAAATGGGCTATGCGCGGACCCCCCAGGGCTTTTGGCCCACGCGAATGGGATTATGTACTGCAGAGTACAGAGAAACAGGCTGTCAAATTCTCTGGGCCTTGCAATGCGTTCTGCGGATGCCAATCTTGCTCATAGGACCATGTGGTACCATTTATGGGCCAGTTCCACGCTCATTTGGTACTTCTATACACTCGCATTTGATGCACGTATGGGGATTTAGGTTGCAGTTACCCCGAGGTTTTTTTTTTTTTTTTTGGAATCGAAACGATCCGCCAGAAGATTTCCCAGCTTTCTATGAAAGTTGACGGAATCAGAAGATCACTAAGTTATACAGGTGGCCTCTTTCTAAATTGTGACCTTGTCCACAATTTTTTTTTATCTGTGTTATGATGTTTTTTATTTGGTCCCATGGGGTTCTTTTCCCGTCTTTCAGAGGTTCTCCAAAGCGAAAGTATCTCCAGGACGATTTTTTTTATCGTCACCCCTAAATTTCGTTGTTGAGGGAGTCCAATCGTATTTATTTAAATTGAAAAAGCAACCACAGGTGAACTCCCGCTCAACCCGGTTTTATCGAGATAGATTCTCTTGAGGAAAAATAGTTCCAGGAGACTTTCCATCAATGCTGCTCTTCAATATTTGATCCCCAGAAAATTGCGAACTACTGTAGTTAACTTGTGCAAGGAAGATCTTCTGCGTGTTTTACAGAGGAGCTGATTGATTCTTGTGTTAGGAATTGGCCGTAAAACCTGTGGAAGAGAATCGAGATTTTTTTTTTCTATCTTTGCAACCCAGAATTTTAAATTGTTTATTCTTGCGAAATATGTAAATTTTCTTTTTACGGACAAAAGCATTAAGGAGAAAAGACGTCGGGGGGAAATGAGCATTCATTTTCCATCCACTAAGGGGCAGAAACATAATGCAGATTTCGGCGGCCGGAAACGGGCCTGTTTCCGCGAGACTTTTGAGGCCTCTCAGGGCCGTGGCAAGTGGGTCGCCGCCACCATTACGGCGCCGTCATATTTCAAATGCAAACTGCCCGAAACGCGCCGGCGCACGGCGGCACATTGCGACACCCTATTCACACCTCGGTTGCTTTTCCTCCCCTCATCTGCCTGCCTGCTTTCACAACTGGGTCATCCAGCCTTGAAAGCAACACCCTTGCTTATGGTCGCCACACCGCGGCACTTCCGCTTGTTGAGGAGGCGACGGATAACCCGCCGAAATCTAGCAAAGTCAACCCGGTAAGCGCGCTTAGGAAGCCGAGCCCATGAGAACGTGAAAAGCGACAAAGACCTTTACTAGACGAGACGAGATAGAGTCCTAGTCCTCCTGATCTTAAATAAGTACGAAACCTTTGAGGCTTTTCATAGGGATGGGGAAAACCCCAAGGTGCTTCCCTCAACCCCCTTGGGAGTGCAACAAAGTTATGAATATTTCCTTTCCATCTGTTGAGAATGAATCAACCCAACATGAAGAATTGAAACATAGCCCAGTGGAAGAAAAGGTGGGAAATAATAAGGCAGGGCAATCAGCTGGTTTGCAGCCAGGAATATGTAATTAAGGGGGTACCTTAATTACATATCCCTAGTTTTGTCTGGTTTAATCACAGTCCACAATGAATCACAATCAGACACAATACAAAAATGATACATCACAATAAATGCAATAATGCAACACACATTCAATGAAAGCAATAAATTTGTGCACACAAATTTAGGGTGCAATAATGCCATGCAACAATTCAATTGGAAGAATTGGGGTTGAATTGTGTGGAGGAAGTTTACTGTAAGAGCTAATTTTAAGAACTGATTATTGGGATTGGAAGTGTGCTGGGTTTTTATACAATTTAGCACAATGCTTCTGTCAGCTGACCTGACCAAAGCACTGGACTTTTTCCCTGCCTCTGATTGGTGGGATAAATGTGCATCAAAGAAGTCACCAAGGAAAACAGGACCAGAATCCAGGTCCTGGGACCTGAAGTCCCTGGGCCTGAGTTCTGGTTCCCCAACACCATCTGAATGCAAAATTTTTCAGTTGGGCCATTCGCGCGAATCCTTCGGCTCGGGTACTCTTGCACTTTTCGCTGTTTCTGGAAATGATCTGCTCTGCTCTATCTCAGGATCAGGAGGACTAGAATTTATTCATGCTTTGGAAATAGGCTTTTTGTAGGGATGGGAAAACCCCTAGGTGCTTCCCTCAACCCCCTTGGGAGTGCAACAAAGATATGAATATTTCCTTTCCATCTGTTGAGGAATTGATCAACCCAACATAAAGAATTTAAACATAGCGCAGTGGATGAAAACGTGGGAAATAATAATGCAGGGCAATCAGCCATTTTGCGGCCAGGAATATGTAATTAACGGGGTACCTTAATTACATATCCCTATTTTTGTCTGGTTTAATCACAGTCCACAATGAATCACAATCAAACACAATACAAAAATGATACATCACAATAAATGCAATAATGCAACACACATTCAATGAAATCAATAAATTTGTGCACACAAATTTTGGGTGCAATAATGCAATGCAACAATTCAATTGGAAGAATTGGGATTGAATTGTGTGGAGGAAGTTTACTGTAAGAGCTAATTTTAAGAACTGATTATTGGGAGTGGAAGAGTGCTGGGTTTTTATACAATTTAGCACAATGCTTCTGTCAGCTGACCTGACCAAAGCACTGGACTTTTTCCCTTCCTCTGATTGGTGGGATAAATGTGCATCAAAGAAGTCACCAAGGAAAACAGGACCAGAATCCAGGTCCTGGGACCTGAAGTCCCTGGGCCTGAGTTCTGGTTCCCCAACACCATCTGAATGCAAAATACTAGTGTTCAGAAGATGCCAGGATGGTTGATTAATCCATAGTACCCTTCTAACAATTGCTATTCCCACACTATAGCAGACTTCGCCCTTCTTGCAGCATTGCATCACATGCTCTTTGAAATTAACCAGAATTGCACCCAACAACAGACAAGGTCAAAAACATTGAAGATAAATCAAATTTCCCCTGTACAGTAAAAAAAAATCAGGACGGCTCCTATGTGCTCATTTTCAATAGCAAGGTAGACATGGGACCAATAGAAAAATTTTCATGCAGAATATCGAGAAGGTACAGTACTTGAAAGAGAATCACAAGGTTATCGGTCATCATCTGAATTCCAATGGATGAAATACAGTATCAGAATTCCTTGCTGGTTGGCATGCAGGTACAGTATTATTGGAGGCTCAAACTTTCCAAGGAAGGAATTTTCTTGGTCCTTAATTTCGCTACTTTGCTCTTGAAATATTCAAAAGGCTCTTTTTAATTGTGTTGAACTTTCACAGGGAATAAGTTTTACGAGTGATTCGTTTTCAAGAAAATATCTGCAATTCATATGAAAATAATTCCATGCCAGAGGGTGATCCTGTATTTACTAAGGTATACTGATGAAGTAGAATGAAATTATTACAAAAATATTTACTTTATATACAGTATACAGTACATGTTTTCTTGGACGATAAAGATTACATGAGGGAAGGACTTCACGAACAAGTTCCAAAACCGCTTTTTAAGTTCCAGAATAAGGCATACTGATTCTCATTGCAGAATTCACATGACGAAATAACGTTTTACAGATGCCATCTCTCGAAAATTCATAATGGCTTTTTTATAGTGGGTGATGTCAAGATGAATCGTCATTTGGGATGCGTTACACATGTCGAAGGTTAATTTAGCTATGACCAAGTGCTTTCTTTTTAGAGGGGAAGGAAGCAGGGCTTGACGAAAATCCAAAACAGCGCGAGCATGTGGCAATCCCCAGGCTTGACTAATTAGCGATCCTCAAAATTCTCTCTATGCCGAATATTGCTAAAAAAAAAAGTAAGGGAAAGGCCGCAGGAGACTATTCATCATCGGTCCCGTGCGGTGCGCCGGATTTTCGTGCCAACTTCCGGCGCGGGTAATGAGGAGGAATCCTGGAAGCAGGTCGGTTTTCGCAACGGAATATTTTCATTAAGCGCTGCGACCGGAACTGCCGGGCTTGCACGAAGACACTAAGTATGCACGGTTTGGGATCATTTGTGTCTCACATTTCCTTTCCTTGCTATGCCTCTCAGCATATCCCTCCATCGCACTTTCTTCCGCCGAAGCTTCAGCAGAAATTCATTTTTGCTTCTTCTTTTTTTTTGCAGTTTACTACTACCGTGCTCAGCGTTTGTTTGATGCGCAAAGCACAAAAGGAAAATAGACACATATCGCGGATTTTTTTTAGCGAGCAAAACCTCTTATTAGCTGATCCATTTATGCAAATACAGTTGATACTGGAGTACCACGCGTAACTTATTTTTCAATATTGAGATGAAAAAAAGGGGGTACACTTAATGGGCGGGTATGCATTGTTTTTTTCAAGTTTTAAAAATGTAGGTGCGCAATATACTTGATTTTACTGGGGAATTTTGTGCCAAGTTCAGCAGAAAACCTTGGGTATTTTGCTAGAAAAAATTAACGATTAGTTGAATTCATGTTCAGTTCATGTCTAAAAGAAAATTTGAGTGCTCATATTTTTAAAATAGTCAATAAATATGGGACGCGCGTCTCACTTGTTCACTTTAAAAACCCCTGTGTGCGTCTCCCTAATAAGGGTACGAGGTACTCAAATAATTACTGTATACACCTTTGAAGGGATCTGAATCAAATTCTGAATCTTCGAATATTTCCCTACAAGGATGTGGTGCAATTGAAGTACGTATATACAGTATATACATTTTGGTAAAAATCTGGAAGAATACTTCCTTGCAAATATAAGTTGAATTGAATTTTAATGTACAGTATATTTGATCCACCCATGTCGCTTTTTTTTAAATCCCAAGTTTAGGGGAATGTGTTCCTCATAGTGCAAGAGTAAATGTAGCATCTGAAACCATAAAGCAGCCAAGACACGAAGACGAGCCACTGTTTTCTCCCAAACGATTTAATTTAAGAGAAGGAAAGTGGGACTCTTTTTTTTCTTCTTTTGCGAAATGCAAAAGGGCTTTTCGGGTTCTTGAACAGTTACTTTTTCACCTCTTCTATTCGTTCGTCGTAAAGTAACAATACCTGTGCACTCAAAACGCAGCTGCTAACACCTTGTCCCGAATATGTGCCCCATTCGGCAGGGATTTGGACACCGTCACAGACGCATCCACATCCGCATGCAATCCTCCTAATAGCGGAGAATGATATTGCAGAAAAACCTCGGGTCGGTCGGACCTGCATTCGTTATACCACGTGAGAGCAGCCGAAATCTCGACTTTTCCTCGGCCTGATCGATGGAAAAATAAACCGCATTCCGAGCCCGTCACGACGGTTCCTGTTGAATGATGATTCCCCCCAGTGCTTGCTTCTCACCAACACTGCCTTTCTTTGACGAGGAGGAAACGGACTTGGGACCTACTTGTAGGTCAGGATCCACGAACCCGACCTCGATGGGTCTTATTTATTCGACGAAACCCACCCGGTTCCGTATTTTGTGACACGCGATCCGTCCCGACATTCGTTTCCCTCTAATCACGGAACGACGGGCGCTCGGAATTCCTGGGGGGAATTTCCGGCCCGGCGGCGCAACTCGTAGTCGAGGGCCCATGCCCCCCAATACGCTGTCCCTCAGTGTAGTGGCGGCCACAATAGGAAGCACCCCTTTGGGACCCGTCGCACCACCGTGACGCAGCCCCAAAGGAAGAAATTTTTCTGGTTCCAGGATGCACGAAACTGGGCTGACTAGGTCAGTTACATCAGGTCAAGTTATGCGTTCATAACTTGATTGTATAGGTGCTTTAATCAACTGTGAATTGTATTCAACCTGGCTTCTATATCCATCTGTACCCAAAAGTTGCACCCTGCGCATCTTGAATAACCAACTGGACTCACCATGATCTCTATTGTGCGTATTTTTCATCTTTTTATTCAATTTTAATTCTCGTGAAATACAGTTCAACTAATGGCTGTATTCTTTCGCCCTAAATATTTACACTGATTTTTCTTTCTCTTTTGGCCAGCAAAAATAAATAAGACCTCATAATACAGTACTTATAAGTATAAAATAATAATGCAGGTACTTTTTCGGGAGTCTCGTCCCACTTTTCCTCATGAAAAAAATTTCGGGCCTCTGACGCAGTGGTATACAAAAAGCCCTCTTATTTAATTAAAAAACACCTTTCCCCCAAAATTTAGACAAAAGGTTGATGCATGCGTTTTGCAATGCCGGACTTTCTTGGTATGAAACATGGTAATCAAGCTGAAGAATTAAAATTTACAAACCAGGTCATTGTTAAATACAGTTCTCGTTTTCTACTTTAGAACTTAGATGATTTTGATGGTACGGAAACGATATCTGGTCATTAGTCAAGATAATGGAGGTACAGGTACCAGCACGGTATTTTATTTTATTTTTCTGAAATTCCCTTCAGATTTTGTTTCCGTTTTCTGGGGGTATGTTCACCCTTTGCTGAAATGTCGCCAGATTTATCAAGCCTTCGCAGCCAGCTCACGCGAATGCTGGTTGGAAACCCGTCGGTCGCCGGGGAAAACGAACCCGGGGTCCCAGGGTTCGCTACACCCATCCCATCTCATCGTCGCTCGTCGAGAGATGAACGCCGGCTGAAAAGTTTCCCTCGCTCCGCTCCAACGCAGCTTTCGATTTGCATG
>CAJPEX010005559.1:0-15829 GCA_905338405.1 Notodromas monacha | reverse complement strand
TAACCTCGATTATCTGGGGTCAAATCAATTGTGATCAAATTTCGATTCGAGATGAAACTATGAGGCCCGATAAGTACCTAGTAATTTTTTTTACTTAAGTAGAAGGCAGCATTACACTATAAAAAAATTTCCATCGTCATTCGTCATTTTCTGCAAAGAGGGGCGGAGTTGTTTTCAAATTTCCCATGAAGAAAAATTTCTGTCAAAAAGGCAGAAAAATCCGGGCTCAAATTTTGAATTGAAAATATGGAAACGAGTGGCTAACATGCCTCTTGATTTTCAAAATGAAGGACTTGTTATAAGTACCGCCTCTTGATCTTCATCAATTTTATGAGCACTGTAGATTTTCATGGGACCGGTACAATCGAAGAAATATGATAAGTATTTCAATACTGTAATCGTAGTGAAGTTTGAATGACCAAAAAGAACAATTTTTGGTGAATAGAAGTTAGCGAAAATGCCAAAACTCATCATATTCAATTCTTAAATATTATTTACGCAACATTCCGCGCATTTTACTCTATTCACTTTTGTCTATCCAAAAATTTTATGTAAGCGTCAAAACGGCGGCGATCAATTATTTTCTTGGCGTCAGTTCGANAAAAATTTTATGTAAGCGTCAAAACGGCGGCGATCAATTATTTTCTTGGCGTCAGTTCGAATGTATCCCGAGTATCTGTTATGATTTTCGATTATCCTCGTATACGTTTGCTCGATCGTTATCTCGCTATATCTTGCAATTTTCAAAACGTGACTGGAATTTTGATTGACACGTGCGTGACCGGGGATGCATCATTAGGGCCGATTTGTTTTTAAACAGATCCAGGCTGAAAGGAGTTTAAAAAAAAAATTAAAGCCAAGAAGCGAGTTTTTGTAGTACAGTATTCATGCCATCAATCGTGGAAGACAGGCTTACAAGAAAATGTAAACCGAGGAAACCGCAGATGATGAGGAAACTGCATTCAGTACAAGTAGGGTATTTAAACAACTGGGAAAATTAGTCTGGCGGAAAAATTGAAAATTCAAGTATAAGCCGAAACGAAGTACAATACTTTTTTTCCGGCCAAATGTAAAATCGAGCCTAACCCTGAGATTCCCTTGGTTCTCAAACACAGTATCTTGAATAAAAACGATTTCCAGACGGGATTACCACGAAGATTCTTTTTTTTCTCGTCTCTGGCATCGTTAGGAACGTTTTTCAAAGCTTCAAGAAATTGAACCTAATTTTTGTAAGAACTATTTGTTCTGTAGAAAATGAATGCATATTTCTCATAGCTTGGATTTGATGTTAAACCAATAGCCAAGGAAAAATGCCTCCTTTATCATGCAAAATTTCAATTTATCGGGCGTGAGGCCAAAAAATCTGTGAATAAAAGGGAAATGAAAAGATCCAAGTTCTTTTTAACATCTAAGTTCTTGGTGCCATATTTCCTCCGGTTTTTGTTTTACAAATGTTGCGTTGAAATTACCAGCTTTGAAATCNCATACATGCATTTCAGGGACAGTACCATAAAACGTTTCTGTTCATCGAAGAAAGGGGAAAGTTTCATTTTCAGTTGAGTTCATTTTCTGCGTATTCATGCCCTTCTCGAGCACTCATAAGGGCAGGTATTATTTCCTACCTTCGATTTCCCCTCGCAATAAATTAGATTGCACCCAATAACACACGGCGTCCCGGTCATGAAACGGCCTCTTTCATGACTGAAAATTCAGCCCAAGTTAAGATAAAAAAAAATAAATAAAGAAGCGAATTTGGTTCGAATGCCGCGCCTTTTCGAAGCACTGCAGTTCAGAAGTTTTTCCGCGTTTTTCTCTCTATTTTTACGCTCTGTTTTTTTTTTTTTTCCTCATTGAATAAGGGATGCTTCGTGTGTGGGCCTCGAGGGCTCTTTTGATTGCCGTTCCCGGGTGTCGGAGGGATGGTATTGCTGCTTGCTGGTGGGGCTGCCGGCATCCAGCTCGCTGCCACATCATCATCATCATCATCATCATCCATTCACTTGAACAGGTAGACAACCAATTGCGCTATTTTCTGGCTGCTGGAGTCACTTCCTTGTACGCCTGAAGCCTGAACATCTTTTCCGAAGCCCAGCTTGATGGTGGGCAGCAGTGTTGTGAAGCTGGGATTCGCCCCTTGGGGGGGATACGGCTTGTGGCTAATGGGTTCGAAGAAAATGGGGATTTCTGAATGCGTTTCCAGGCAACCTTGAAATCGTGCGCCTTTCTTTTTCGAATCTCTCGAAATTCGAGAAGCATCTGCTGTTCACAGGTCGGTGATGAACAGAGTGAAGCAGTGCTGGATACAAATTGACGGTTTAGTGCCCAAAATCAGAGAAAACAATGCATTGAACTTTATGAAAATTGCTCTAAACTAAAGTCAAATTCCATGAGTTTAGCTGCATATGCATTATCAGCACGGAAATGTGAATAAGATAACATGCATAGGCAAAAGTATTTTGCAGTGTTTTCTCAAGAGAATTGAGAAATTTTGAAAAATAAAGGTTGTCTTAGTTGCACGCCTCTGAATGACAGGTCAGCGAAACATTTTCTCGCTCGTTTCGAAGATTTTTCGCGACAGTATGAGAAGAGCATAGCAAAAACTTTTTGCGGGATGGCAAAAAAAATAAATGTTTAACTTTTGTGGATTCAAATGGGTGCTAGTCACGATATTATTCACATCGTCTTTCTCAATTCAACTATAGTCGTCCTTGTTGACGTTTTCTGCCTGCTTCTCAATTTTGATGAATCAATTACCAAATAAAGTATGCGCATTTCAGGTAAAAATGAAAAAAATATGAACACAAAGTTGTTGATATGTTATTCCCATTCAAAATCGTTTCACAGCTTGCGGATCAGTAACTTTTTTAGTTTAGTCGACCCTGTTGATCTTTCAGACACCCTTGAACTCAAAAATGCATTAATGAGGCAGTTAAGTTTACGGAAGTTTGCAAATGAGGATTTATCGACGAGGTAATGATTAAAAATGCGCAAATGATCGGCCTCAAATCAGCTTCAGCTCCTTGTTAAAAAAAAGTAACATCAATAACGGAAATTGATTTTTTATGAGCCTCGAACAAAGAGTTGAATCATGTTTGCATTCTGTTCAGGTACTAATTAGTGAACACCGCATTAACTGAGGTGTTTTCTTATCCAGTGGATGACCACAGATCTGGTACTCATTTACATTTACATGAGCATCCAAGTATGAGACATCCTACATTTTTCTTCCTCGTTGACTTCCTGGTTGCACACAATCCCACGGTTATTCTTAAAGAGATAGAAGAATATTCTTCGATTAAAAGACTTCTGTTAAACATAAAAATCAAAATTAATTATGTGTTTCGCTCGTATGTGGCCTGATTTTGTTGTTGTTGCACTTGTTAGTTTTGACTGACGACTCCCGTCGTGAGACTCGTCATTCAGGAATTAAGCAAAAGTTTGATATTCAAGCACAATTTTGACAAAAAAGTTAGATTCCCTAGTGTATACAGATATATTTACATTGAGAAAATGCAAGCAAAAATGTAAGGATTGGAGAACATTTGGTGGCTCAATCGAAGATGAGAGTTTGCGTTTAAAATAGTTGCGTCATCAGTTGAAATTTAGAAATAGACTGACGCGCTTTTTCATAATTTTGTATCTTAAAAAAAGAAAATATTAAACATGGTATTGTAAAACAGTATTAAAACAAAATAATGCCTCACTTTCTCTTCAAACAGCGTTTTTTTTGCCCACTCAAATTGACCAACCCTTGCAGGTTTTCCAAAACATCAAAGAGTATAATTGTTTTCCTTTCAAAACCGAAAAGAAGGTCGGGAAAAAACAAAACATAAAACAAAAAGCGGTTTGTTTCTTTTCTTCTTCAGTTGGGATTCAGAAATCCATTGAAGACTTTTCGTTTAAAGTTCGTATGCTTTTAAACCAACCTCGGAAACATATTAGCATCAAAATAAAATAATGCCCCATTTTCTCTTCGTTTTCCATTTCAATTTTCATTTTCCATTTTATTTTTCTGTTAACCCAACATGACCAACACTCGCAGGTTTTATAAAACATCGAGTTTTCTTTTCTTCTCAGAGCCGTGGAGCAGGGCAAAAAAAACGAAAATAAGGGATTTGTTTAGTTTCGTGTTCAGGTGGAATTTAGAAATGCACTGACGAGTTTTTTTAACCAGGGTATATTTCAGAATTAAACATGAAACGTTAAAATAAAATAATGCCCCGTTTTCTCTTAATGAAACAGCTTTTTGTTTTTCAAACTCAGCTTTGACCGACCCTTGCAGGTTTTCCAGAACACGGAAGTAGAGCTGGTTTCTTTTAAAAGCCGCAAAGCAGGACGGCATAAAACCATAAAACAAAAACTGTTTGCTTATTTTTGCATCTATATATATATATATATATATATATATATATCTGTGTGTGTGTGCTGTTAGTATTCTTCTCCATTAGAGTAATTACTTGTCTTCACACCAACACTTGCTTATTGCATTGCAGAAGAGAGCATCCGTGATCCCGGGCCACAAATCAGCTGCTAATCCTCAACCTCCCAGTCGCACACGAATAACCCCGACGGCGAACTTCGCTCCCAACGCTCTTGCCGCTCACTCAAAGCACCACATTATCCGTGAAGATACCTCTCCCGTGAACGAGTTGGTGTCACACAAAATTCCGAGGCGGACGAATCTTTGCCAGCAGTGTCAATAACCAACCATGTTATATCCAACATTTCCCCAGCTATTCGTACGATGGAATCAAGAAAAATATTTTTGCTATTACACATTTCAAAGGAAAACACAGGAAACAGACACCATTTTGCGACGATTCTGAGAAGATTAAGCCGAAATTGTCAAGGAATCTGATTTTGCACGCAATATAATGGCTTCAGAAAGTGATCTTCGCCGACTAAGAATTTCTTTGGCTGGACGCAAATCTGCATTCACCGATTTTAAAACTGATATACAAGCTATCAAGAGGTTTAAGAATAAATTAAATAAAACCCTGATCATGTAATTTATAAAAAAATCGTATTTATTTTAAAATTCGCAAATAAGTCTCGAGAATAAATACAGTGCACGAAAAAGTTTGCCCTGAGAAAATATTTGCCATATGATGGTTCACATCAGAGGTTGTTTGGGTTTCAACAATTTTTGTCCTAGTTCCCCTCAGGATTGAATGATTTTACAGCATAGAGGAATTCAGCTGCTCGAAGCCAATTTTTGATAATATTTTATATGATATATTATCACAATTTTTTTTTGTTATGGTGGCGAAAAAGAATTACTCAGCGCTGGTGACAGACCTCAGGTTTCCTCTAATTCCATTCCCACGCGTCCTAATGAAGTGAAAAGAGGGATATTCTCTCAATTCTTGAATTTTTTTTTACATCTCTGCAGTCCACAAGGGGTGTAATGAATATACAGTATTTTATTCCTTGCAATATTGTTCAATTGGGGTCAAGAGGGTTTTACAGCGAGTTGTGCGCAGGCAAGTTGTGCTGGTCTCTTGTTGAGTTGCCGGGCTTGCTTTGATCCTACTGCTCAGCTACTGGAAACCTCGCGGCCCCCTTGCATTGTATACCAATGAGGCTCGTTGGGTGCTCAATGGGGTATTTTGTGGTCTTACCTGAACACACAGCCGCAATACGCGGCCGGAATATTGATACGACCATCGCGTGTTGCCTGCTATACGGGTTCCCGCAGAAAAGTATACGAGACCCGTATTTTCCTGGGATCGCGTTCCCGGCATTTTCGGGACTCACTTTGACGCATCAACGATTTTCTGGTTTTTTTTTTCTTGAGAGCTTAGTTGAATGTACTTAGGTACTTATTAGGGATCAGTGTAGACTTTAAAACGATGAAACGAAGAGGGAAGGATAAATTCGCCTAAAGTACAGTGATTTTTTGGACGTTCTCTGGTGGAAAAAAAGTTTGATCAGATTCTGACATCTCACACTCTCGTCCGTTCTCTGAGAAATGCGGATGAAATGAGCTACTTTTTTCACTGGGAAAACATTTTACAGCCGATTTTAATCCGGGTGATCATCCAACTTTCTTCGTGAAAAAAATTCCTGAATCCTTATTTGTACATTTTGCCTGAAGAAAAGTTACTTCGAATATTGTATTTTTCAAATATGCCAACAGGTGATTCGTAAATGTCAAGAATTTCTACACCTAATGATAGATATAAGCTATCAAAAATGTGCTCATTTTCAAAATATTAAAAAGCCAATCAGATTCAGTTTGTCACCTATGCTGCTATGCATGAAATACGGAAGCTGAATGTAAAAAGTGCAACTTTTCACAGGTGCTTGAATCCTCGGAATGTTCAATAAAGAGCAAACATATCAAATAATGTAGGTATTGTTCCAACAAAAATCAATTTTGTTAGGAAGCGAATTTGATGGAGTTTTGCAACCCAGGACTTATAAATTTATTCCAAATTTACATTTATTCGAAAGCCCGAATGAATATGAATAATGATGAGTTGTCTACTTATTCATTTAAAATATATATCTAGTTGTTAATGATAAACTTATAAGTTATTCATGTCTAGAAGTACCTCCCAGTTAAGATTACAGAATAAAATGAAAATTTTTTCTTACAAAAAACAGCAACTGGCTATAAAAGTTAAAAAAAAGAAGCAAACAAATCGCAGTTTAACGTGGACTTCAATGCGATTTATTTCTTCCTTGCGCTTTGAAACAATATCACTCATTGTGCTCTTGTTACCATAATCGTTGCTTTATGATCATCACATCACTCATCATTTCAAGTGTATGATTGTCCGACGATTGATTGCTAGCCAGTCATCATTCTGAGATGGTTCAAGCAAGGGAATTACTGAGTATAAATATGCTCAGGACGACCGTTTTTCTGAGCTTGCACGCAAGCAAGTTCTGTTCATAACGGAGACAAAACGTAGAAAGAGGAATAGGTATGAATAAACAAAGCCACAGCATATTGAATTCCTTACCGTGGTGGTACATTTTTCTGAAGGACCCTTGAACGTCGACTCTTTTTTTGAGGGTTATGAACTATATTCTGGCTGAGAGGATTAACTTTTATCAATTTTTTATGTGATGCTGGAATAATTTCAACTCATGAGTGTGAATATTTCATGGAAATGACAAGAATCCCAATAGCATATACAGCATTTTGGTCTTGGCCAACAAAACGCCATACATTTCCAGGGAGTGTTTTTGGTATGTTTTTAAGCGGAATTGGGACAATTATAATCCTTCTTTATGGAAATTTAGAGTATTTTTCACCATGAGTATTCAATACAGTCAACCCCCACACAATGGACTTGATTTGTGCAACAGGACTAGTCTNAAAAAAATCGTGATTTTCGTTATGGCAGAAAAAGGTTTTTTCTGTTCCAGGTAAACGCACCCTTCGTGGGAAGAAGTAATCCTTCAAATTTGTCTAAAATAGTATTTTATGCTCATCAGTGGAACATAAAAAAAGCATAACGCCTCTGAGTATGTCATCATATCGAATCGTAGTGATTTCGAGTGATTCCGGTCGCCGGATAAAGTTTTGACAGATATATGGTAATCTGCAGTGATTATGGCATATTGGTGATTCTATTCACAGATACAAACTTTGTTATAAACTGAGATAACCTGATCGCATACACGAAACTTTCTGTGTTTTCTGAATTATGCCAGTAAACAGTCTATTCAAGAAAGATGTGTTTCATCAGGTGTACTGCCACTCTGAAAGCGACTGTAGACATCAGATGCCAGTACTTATTCTCGATTACCTTTAGTTCGTTGAACTTATATTTGCATCAACTTCTATCTTATTCATCTGATTGCATATCGCATTGCATATGTAAGATGGAATTATCATTATTAACCTGACTTTTCCTGTTGAGAGAAAGAGTCTTCAGCTGCATTCCAGCAAAGACTCAACAGAAGTGAATATAGCTAAGTGCCAAGAGCTCTTTTTTCAGTTTTCCTTCTCACTTTTAATGAAGTTTGAAGCTGTCTGGAAGTGGCAGTCAACCCGTATGTTTTTTTTCTAAATTAAAATTATTCCCGCACATGAAAAATGTCGTGTTAAAGAAAGTAAGGAATGCTCCATTGATGACCTTCAAGGATCAGTTACGAACGAATGACCAGTGATTGATTTACGGTCAGTTACGACGGCATCAAAACCGACGAACGTCATTGATTATTTTTCAGCCTCTCATTAATGTCAACACGCACCTCAAGCAAATATCTAAAAATCGGACATTTAAAATGTCTGTTTGAAAATATTTTTGGTACGATGTTTCACTTGATGATGAAGAGGTCAAAAACCCTAACCTGAAGCTAATTACCATACAAGTACATTTACGTTTACCGCACACAACTACAAGATTTAAACGCTCGGGATGCTACCGTGGATCATCTGTGCTTTATGTACAATACTTACTGCGTTCTGTTTGTAATGCGATAGACTGTTTTTGTTGTTGATATTTTTGTGAAAGTTCGTCATTTTCTTTTTTTTTTTTAAAGGAGTGAGCGGTGAAACGGTCGGTTCATCTGTCGACTCCTGGGTTCTAATGAGGCTCACGAATTCAAGAGATAATCATCGCAGCGTTGTTGTGAATTTGTAGAAAGTAAAGAAGCGGAATTTAAAAAGGATCACGAAGAATGCAGACGGCTTGCCTCAGTTTACGTCAATTTAATGATATTCCAAAAGAAGCCCAAAACTGTCGGCGACGATGGCGACGATGGTCGTCAAAGAGGACACCCATAAGCAGATGTTGAACAAGATCGATGAAAATCTTGAACCGGAACCCTTTTTCTTCACCACTTTGCCGGCCCTTTTTCCTTAAAAAAAAAAAACAGTTCTCATTTATTCAAGAGAAGATTGTAATCTCATTCAGCATAAGCTTTGTCCATCGTGTCTTCGCATCAGTCATGAATCAATCATTTACCGATGCACGTTCTTTTCATAATCATTGTGTTCTATGTACTCGCATCTCGGAAGATTGACTCTTTATGAATTCATTTTAGTCAGCATCTTGAGAAGTTGAATCAGTACTTGTGCAGCTGTCGATAGCCTCATTGAACCCACTTTCGAACAATTCTAGGAAATTTTACATGCTTTTGTCGATTATTCTCCAGGCAATCGATCACTAATTTTCGAACGAAATATAAATCGTTTTTGAAAAAGCGAGGAACACGAATGAACTATTTTAACTTTTCCCTCTTGGAAATACAATTCCAGTAAACCGTGTGAAATAGTACTGTGATGAACCATGGAAATAAGCTGCCTAACCGCTAAATTCTAGATGCTGTAGAATTAAATAGCCACGCGAAACCTTATTGACAACCCGTGTAATACAACCCCTTACCAGCATACTTAGAAATACCGTGGTCATATTTCCTCCAGGATTTTCTTTTTTTTAAGTATGCGTGACATCTGTGCTGATTTTGACGATATATTTCAAGTCGTAGAATCGTCTATGCGAGGAATGAATGAACTTCAAATTTACAGTTTTAAAAATAAAAGCCATAAACCGTCCAAAAGGTATAGCTGTTTAGAATGAGTATAAAATCTTTTAACCTTCTGTTTTCGAGTCATAAAGACTGAAATACTATTCTTTCTAATTGGTAAATAAGTAAATTGGTCATCAATTTTATAGCCAGAAATTCGTTTCAATTCCGAAATGGTGTACCATAAAACGTTTGATGTACGACAGTATTCGAGTGACGATACGAATGATTTGATTACAAGTACACAGAGATCATTTATTTTTCATCTTTTGGAATCGAAAAAAAATCTGATGAAGTTGATAAGTATATGCACTGCACGTGGGTTCATTCCAAAGTTTTGTCAGCCTTTGTTATTTTCTGACAAAAAGCTGAATTAAAAAAAAAATCCAGACGAAATGCTAAATTTCTTGCGGAATTAAAATTTTCTTATTATTTTCTTTTTTCGCCCTCATATTCCAATAAAACAATAATAGGAAGTTCAATGCATAAGGAATGAAAGCCAACTGAAATTTTCACTGCAGTTGCTTGAAGAGGTACTTTTTACGGGCTTTTTCTTCTGAATAATGCAGCCGTTTTAGAATTATTTCGAGGTGCTCAGAAAAATTCCGAATTCACCTCAAGGAAATCTGAAAAGAATTCGAATGACGGCAACATTTGATTCGAAGTAGGCGAAATATTTTCGTTGAAATCCTCTATTTTCGAATTTTCGATTTGCTGGAGTTGAAAATGCAGATTTGCTTGCTGCTTTTTGAAGCAAAATTCTCCTGTACACATTTCTCACGGCAACTCATCAAAGATTTCACAAAGGCTTACACGGTATTCGAAGAACACAGAATCTCCTTCATCGGTGGTTTGATTGGTAAGTGTCGAACCCAATTAAAAAACTAGATGATTCCATACAAACAGGGAACCCCACGTCGGTCGGGTCATAAGTGGACAATCCAAACCGAAACTAGTGTTATCTAATAAGTGATAAAAAAAACAGAGTGCTAACTAACGCAACTATTAAAAGCACCGAGAACAAAGTCGAGTCTCGTGATGTGAAGCGAATAATCAAACTAGGCAGGATCAGAGAATCTATCGAAACGGGAAAAATCCACATCGCGTTTAGTTAATTACTACTTTTTCACGTACACCTAGCTTCCGTTTTTTTTAGCCATTTTTTTCTGGGTCTGGGCAATTACTGGAACCACAGAAGCACAAACGCTCCGGTTTTTTATTTTCAAATCGTATTGGGAAACCGACGTGATATTCATCTTGTACAAGCATCAAGTGGGAGCTCATTTTCGAATTATTCCTGTGAGGAACCTGTATTTTTATTTTATATTTTTCAAACCCGGTTAAACTTTTTTATGAACGCCGGTCATGCCCGGGGGGTGGCCAAGAGAAGAAAAAGCTGCCATTTGATAATGACGGATCCAGCTGCGCATTTCCGCTTTTTTGCCCAGCGTGAGGATTCGCATCAACTAGAGTAATTAACAGGGGGTTCGAAGGGTTTTATTGTGACCGGGGTGCTGAGGTAACTCACAATATTTATGATTACTGATGCTACAAAAAAAATTACTCTTGCAACGAGGTTTTCCTCACGTGTCGGGAGCATTTCCTTCAAATTCGATATTGAACAAAATCAGAGATCTTTTAAAGAAAATGGGACTGTTTTCTCCTAAACTTCGCAAGGAAAGAATGAAAACGGAATACTTCTGGGTGAATGCTGGACTTTGTCACAGGTGTCAACTGAGCGCCTAGGATAAGTGAGCGTCGCACACTTCAGCGTCAGTACAAATTAAATCTGGACGCCGGAATTTTGAAATTTTTTGAGCATATTACTGCTGCATTTTTTAAATTTCAATTGTCACGTTCTGCACCTTCCTCGTGGAAAAGCTGATTGAACCAACTTCCGCTCATAAATTAAATATTTTTTCGATAAAAAAAACGCTGGCCTCAGGAAGTTCTGCTGAAGCTGCACTTTTTATTTGCACGTGAGGCATGCACAGATCCAGTATTATCCGAAACTTATCATCGATTTCGTTGACAATTTCGAACCCGCTTAGGAAATCCTAAGGAAGTCCGTGGCTGACGTCCAAAAAAATTTGGACTTACAGTATATACAAAAAAGTGCTCCATCAGAGCCGTTGGGCGTCCTGTAATAATGTAACCGAATAGCTTCTTGAACCGCAAACAATTGATGGCTTTGATGTTCAGACACTATAGCTAAAGCAAAAAAAAAAAAACACACGTTCTTAATGCGACAAAAAACGCAATTGCCCCCCAGCTGTAGAAACAGAGCAGACGGATAAGTCGCAGACGACGACGACGACGACACGCGCGCGATAGTTTTTTACGACGCGATTAATAACGACGACGGCCGCGGGAAAAGAAATTAACGACCGCCGGTGGTTTCATTTTTCAAAAGCACAGCTCACTGGGTTCTATTTTTTTATTTCATACAATTTTTTTTTCATTCTGCTTAGTCTCATTCTCCAGTGTCACCTGGTCACCCGGGTCGCATTCAATTTCACCTGGTCGTGGGGACTCGAGCGACAGTGAATAGAAGAGGGCCTCTCTCGGGGCGGTCCGGGTTCACGCCTGGATTGGCGTTATTACTCCTCGCCATCGTCCTCAATTACCGAGTTTCCGGTTTACAGCAAAGGGAATTAGGTTAATGCGATGATACGAGACGTTTCATAGTTCTGCGTAAATGCCTCATTGTTCCGCGGAAAGGAAAAAGTCATTTCGTGGTACTCGAAGGTTGCGAGAAAGCAATTCGTCGCGAACACTAATGATTCTCGAAATATTTTTTTTCCTCGCCTGATCAGCATGGCCATTAATTTCCTGGTTTTGAACATATGTTCAGGCAAGTCATGATTGTTTAATGCACTTTTCGGGAGAGTTTCTCGCTCTTGAGGATTAAGAAAGGTCGAAAACTTGTCGATCAAGCTTCATAAAATACTTTCCAATACAGTTCATTGAGCGAATGAAACTGTTTTACAGGATGAAAAATGCAGATATCGTAGAACATTTTAATGGCAGTGAGCATCCGCTGAAAGATATTTAATCACGATTTAAGTTCGTAAAGCAGCTGAAAGAAATTTACGGTATTTATGTTGGTTTTACCAGCGGAAACTCGGAACTTTCCGTTCAGTTGCGGAATATTTTAAATACAGTACGATGGAATGAAAAGTAATTCAAAATCTTTTTCAGAATCATGTCAATCTTTTGTCAGTGCAATGATTAGAGCTTGTTAATAGTTTTCTAGTTCACATAAAAATCCCAATCTCCGGAAAAAATGTACTGAGGAAAGCACTGTGTGATTGCAAAAGTTTCGAGCATTTCTTTAATTATTTGAAATTTTCAAGAGAAATTCAACTCATTTGAAAAGCAACTTAATGATAAACAATCTAAGTGCATCAAAGACTTGAAAGGATACACGTTGTTGTTTACTTGCACTTGGTCCGAAGAAAGCGTATGTTTTTATAGTACAGTGATAAAAAGAGAACTCGCAGAATCATTTGAAAACGTTGCTTTGACACTTGTAAAGGTTAATCTGCTGCTGTACAAGAAACCACACCCTTAGACTGCCTTCTAAGACCTTGTACAATATGTACATTAAGACTTTAGAATAGTTACCAAACAAACGAGGACACATTGCGACGACGTCCTTGAAAAAAAAACTGCTAAGTCTTGTCTTGAAAATTCTCTACCCATTCACTCCACGCAAAAAAAAACACTGCTACTTATTGATAGTAATGTAAGACGGAAATAAAACGAATTGCTATACTGCGAGTACTGTTTAAGGACCAAGTTTCTTCCTGGTTAAAAGGGGGAACAAAAAGTTCGTGACATCAATTATTGATTTGATATGCAAGTTATGAGGCAATTTATCAGGGCAGTTGCGTTATTTACGACATTCTGGATAGCAAAATACTCAGGCCATTAAATTGATGCAAAAGCCATTTAATCATCACTGCAATTATGACTTTACAAATGACACTAAAAAGAAACAGATAAATCAATAGAGAAAATACCAGTTTATTGACTGCTTTGACACAGTTCTCATAGTCTCTGATAACTTTGAATACTTCAAAATATTTCGATCAGATCAATACGCAACCTTGTGTTGAATTTATTAAGATAAATAACAAAATTTGAAAGACAGAATAATGGAATCTGAATTAAATTGTCCATTTTTTCACATTTTTTTTCATCCAAATCGGCTTTAGCCTAATATGTATTTATACTCATTATAGTTTCTTGAGAATTACTTCTGAGAACTTCATCGGATAAAAGTTGTCATTGCATGACGCGCACCAAGAAAGTTAAATAATTGCAAAAAGTATACAAAATTTGCGAAATGTTTATGCAAGCATGACGCGCACTTGCACATCACTTTTAGAGCTAATTTTTCTTAGAAAAACTGTGCAAATGGTACTGGAGTAAGTATGACAGTTAATATTTTAAAAATACGTTTCCGGTTAAAAGTGAAAGAATTTCACGAGTATCTCGGTTATTCCTCGCTTGGAAGAACCGAGGCCATGACCTGTCGTCTTTTTGAAGGAGTTGCTGTGACAGGAGGAAAAGTATTCCTGGTACTTCGAGGGGTTCGTTTGCGTTATTATCCGGTTTCTAGAATGCTGTTGATGGGCATCGGTTGCGACATCGGCGGCGTTTTTCTTTGAGGTACCTCTCATGGGTTATCTCGAGTGCCAAGTTATATATTCCAGCAATGAAAGGAGACACCAGGACAAACGCGAAAGACAAACGATAATTTAAGAATCTAAAAATTATTGCAGAAAATACGTGAACGCTAAACGTGGCGTAATTTTATGTACGTAACGTGACGCGTTGTGACGTAACTTTCACAGAAGAATGGAAAAACGATAATATGCGTTGGAAATAAATAACATGCTCTTGCTGATTTGAAACTTCATTACCATCTTCATGATCTAACCTTCACGGTGTCAAGGAATCCTATCATCATTGCATCGGAAATCCTTATCTGTATGTTCATGTCGACATGCAGACGCGAGTCGGTCTCTTGCGAATACGAAAATGCAATTTTGCAAAGCAAGATGACCACTTGATTCGCCAATATGTTTAACGCTTTCAGCACATCGTTTCAAGTTTTGATGGCTTATTCTAGTCTTTTGGTGAGTGTATCGAAAGAATTATATCGTCTATCATATGCAATTTCAAGGGAAATACGTATTTTGCAAAATACGTACTGCAAAATGCAGAATTTTTCATATAAGTATTTTGCAAAAATTCCGCATGACGAAATGCACTCAGGAACGGATTAGATTCGTTATCCCACTGCATGTAATTTTTCGATGGGTTGAAATGAAGAGTTACCGTGACAATGAGGACTTGATTAAATTTTAAAAAATCACTCTTTCAAAAATCCTGCTTTTTCATACATTATATGTTTTTTCTCCGGAATGATTTGTATCAAGTTCTGTTGAGCGCTGTCTACATGTAAAACAAATCGACCTCTTTATGCGAACAAAACTGCATCGATTTGTTTTCTGTCGACCTGTTACAACATCGCGGGAGAAGGTTTAGGTAACAACTCGATGCATATCAGATAAAATTTCGTTGCCCTTGTAAAGTCATCTCTTCAACTTCTTACACAAAACAGACAGAAGATAAGTTTTGATCATGAAATATCGTGTACAGTACCTAAAAAAACCAAACAAAAAAGTAAAATTGTTTGTGCCTAAAAAAAATGTTTGCTTCATTTGTTAAACATATAGTAAGGATGTTCGTTGGCTCCTTTCACAAAAATGTGGACATTAAATCGGAGAACAAATTATTTTAAGGAAAGCATGGGATTAATTTTTCATCACACTTTATCCATGGATTGCTGAGAGAAAAACGCTTTTGCGATTTGCGATCTTCGTAGTTTGATTTTATGTTGCAAATAATCTTAGTGCTCTTGATAAATATAATTTTAAATTTAATTTTTCATCGTTTATTTTTCCCACTTGGGTTGATTGCAATGAAATGAATGCTGGTTCGAAAGTAAGTATAAATAATGCAAAGTAATGTATTCATCGTTGTATGTTCGTATGATTCGAATTGTGACGAGAAAATCAGAATTAAAAGCCCTTTTATTATATTCTTTCCATTGCTTATAAGGGCATATTTTCTAAAGAGTTTTAAATTTTTTGTTTCTTTCACAAGCTGGTGAGGGAACAAATGAAATATCTGCTCTAGCTCTACTGAATCAAAATTTATCGTTGCAGCATTTTCATACTGAATTTACGTATATCCTATTCGACTCGAATTTGTATAATGAAACGAATGTGGTGAAAACCGCGAATCAAACGTAAAAGCACCACCA
>CAJPEX010005558.1:0-15830 GCA_905338405.1 Notodromas monacha | reverse complement strand
CTGTTTGGTGAAAATCCCTTACACGGGAGGTCTGTTAGGCGGGGGGCCACTGTATCAGTGGCAAGAATTGCCATGTAAGACAGAAATATAGCAATTGCAGCAGTTACTGAAACCTATTGAATGCACAAGGTCTTCAGCCTGTTCCCAGATAAGGTTTAGTTGAATGAACAATTTAGAGAGAATCTTTGATGATAAATAATATCAGGTCAACAGTTTATCTTGATCCTCTATGATTTCAGAAAGGGTCTCTTCCTTGTATTCCAATGCTTGTAAATCTTTCTTAAGCTCATTTCTATCCATATGGAATGCTTGGGAATCTATGATATCATATTTATTGATGGATTTTGCTTAATATTATTAATTTTAAAAATCGATTTTCAACCATTCAAAATTGAAGTGAGCATCTCAAACGGGATGCCATTTTTGTGTTAATTCAACCACAAAAAAGCCAAGATTGGCGTATTACTGTAAAGGGCTCGTGGTTACTTGGGTGAATATGGAAACAGATTTCATTTGCTGATGTGAGAACGATGTTCTGCTGATCTTGTGTATTTAGGTACGACGTGCCCGAACTTTCCAAGTACCTGGATTTCATCAACGTCATGACCTACGATTTCCATGGCCAGTGGGAACGACAAGTCGGCCATAATTCGCCGCTTTACGCATTGGAAAGCGCGTCCAAGTACCAAAAGAAACTCACTGTGGTTAGTGTTCTTCATCATAACATATATGCACCTTTTTTTTCAGAAGTCAATGAATTTTCCGTTATTTCACTCGTAATAATATAGCTTCGCATCTTTCAAATAAACACGATCTAAAATTATTGATTAGTGTTATGGGAATTTGTTTTAATTATCAACTGTGCCAGCAGGAGTTTCGAAAAGAAATATCATCGAGGAAATTTCATTTATATCACTACTTTTCTGTTCCCAGGACTTTAGCGCGAGGGAATGGGTTCGTCAAGGTGCGCCAAAAGAGAAGCTGCTTATTGGCATGCCGACCTACGGTAGGTCATTCACGTTGGTGGACGAAGAGAAATTCGATATTGGCGCACCAGCAACTGGTGGAGGAACTGCTGGTGAATTCACTGGAGAAGAAGGCTTTTTATCCTATTACGAGGTTTGTCAATTGTTTGCACTCATTGAGAATTCCATCAGTTGGGATTTCTGACTGGAGTCGAAATTTTCCCATTTTTACGGAGTATATACTGTGGTACAGGTGGTACCTTGCTCTTTGACCCTAATCAATTGCCAAACTAGGGTCAAATTGTTCATCAGTCACATTGCACGACACTCCATGAAATTCAAAAATATAAGTACAAAAATGCAAAAAATGGCCCAATGAGGTCAAATTGTGGTGCAAGGGTCAAATAGCAAGTCAACCTCCATGCAAATTCAACTGTCAAATTGCAAGATGGTCAAAGGGCAGGAGGTTGAATTTCAAGGTACCACCTGTATCTCAATTGATGGATTTCTTCCACTCATCAGATGTTTTTGTGCTATCACTTTGCATTTATTGAGGACAGATGTCTTCAATATAAGTTAGTGTTGAGTATTTTGATTGATAAACAATAAAACAAGTTGATCAGTCTGGGACAAGACTGGGATTGCTTTTTGGAATTCCTAGCTTAAGGGATAAAGTGTATTTCACATAAATATACTAAATAACAACTCAACAAGCTTGGGCTTGTGGGAGTAATATGAATAACTTGGAATGGCTCAGCTGAAACTGAACTGATCTAATGAGAATATAAAAAGGATGTAGCTTTTATACTACCAATAATATTTAACCTTCAACAGGTTTTACTATTACAACAAAGGCAAGAAAATTAACCTTGAATATGCTCAGTGCCAGGATGTTCCTGGCACTGCAAATTTGAGGAGGGGAAGCTATTTCTAAGAAATAAGTATTTTATTGTACTTGGCGTGCATGCCCAACAGGATTGGCACAAATTTGTGCATCAAATCTTAGACCAGGAACTACGTCATGATTTTAATTAATTATAAAAAATAGGTCATGACTTAAAACCAAGACCTGTGAATCGTTTCATGCGAATTTTGTGCTGCTATTGACCAGAAATAATTTTTTGTTTTTGACAGGTCTGTGACTTCCTGCATCAAGACAATGTGACATTGGTATGGGACAATGAGCAGCAAGTACCTTTTGCTTATCGCAAGGATCAATGGGTCGGATTCGACGATGAACGCAGTCTGAAGACTAAGGTGAAAATTGAAAACCAATATTGTAATTAATTTTAAAACTGCTCCGTAGGTATTAATGTTGCATCATTACTTTAGAAAAAAAATCCGACCGTTCAGCATGATATTTCATTTCGAATGCAATATTCGGACCCCGAAGGCATGCGAAGGCGGATGAGCAACAGTTTAAATACGAAACGAAAATTAAAAAAAAAAACGATGGCATCCGTTGCAATATTGCCCATGCATTATTTTTCAAAATTTTTCTTATTCGAATAAAAATTCCCCAGATGGAGTGGCTGAAGGAAATGGGTTTCGGAGGCGTGATGATTTGGAGCGTGGACATGGATGACTTCAGGGGAAGTTGCGGGATGGGCAAATTCCCGCTCATCAACGCCATCAAATCTGGTCTGGAGAACTACAGGGTCAAGTACTCGTATGAGGGTCCTTACGATGGACCCTCTGTGTACCAGAAAAAGAAGAAAGATCGTGAGTTGTATTCATTGTTGTGAGCACTATGCATAGAATTGTCAACTTTCAGTTTCCATTTAAAATTCTCGGAACAAAACATATACGCGAATAAAGTACCAATGAGACCCCAACATACGGACGATTCGACATGGATACATCTGAAGCTTAAAAAAAAAAGCTGACCCAACATCCGGACAATGTTCAGAGATAGGGACTTTTTCCAACTTTTCAAGGGAAAATTAGAAGAATTGTATTACCGTACACACAAATTTGATATCTCTTGAAAAATTGAGCTATTCTCGAAAAAATTGAATATGTGTTCGCAAAAATTACGAATAAATTCATGATTATATACTCAATCTAATCCATAATCAAAAGCAGCCTAATTTTGTGGCGCGTTTGGGCCTTGAACTGCTGGGTAAATAGTCTCTCACTTTCTTTTGAAAAGTATAAAGATACATTTTTATTTCTCTTCTCTTTCCTGAGTCGCCAGAATAATGACCTAAAGGCCTTCAGAAGCTCGAGAGGTTTGACAGGGGAGGTCTTCGAGTTGGGGAGGTCCGTAATATTGGGTTCTTGAGATCATTCAGGCTGGGACTGAACAAAAAACTCAAAATTTGTTTAAAATCAGAAAGGGAGGTATGATGTCCAACTGTATGTAATTATGTAACATGTAATTTTCAGAATTTGTCAATTGAAATTCCTCTTTAAAAAAAGGCTTTTCATCGATTATCAACTAAAGTATATTACGCACATACATTTTTGCTCATCGACACTGTACAGCTCCTCTCAAAGAAATATCAATGATTCTTTGCTGCTGCTGTTCTGGAAACGGGTTCTTGCGCGGAATTTTTGTTGTTTTGTAAAATTCAAATTCAGCGCTACTTTTATTTTGGTTTCAATTTTGATATTTATTTTAATTTTCGTAATAATTATAATTATAATTTAAAATGTAATTTTAATTTAAATTGTAATTTCAATTAAAAATGTAATTTCAATTTGAAATGTAATCACAATTTGAAATGTAATTTTGATTTGAAATGTAATTTTAATTTGAAATGTGATTTCAAATTTAAAGGTAATTTTAATTTTAAAAGCAATTTTACTTTTAATTTTCATTCACTTTTTTTTTGTTTTTCAATTTTTTTTTTCATTCCAGCAAATGAGGTTGTGTGCGAGGAATCGGATGGTCACATTTCGTACCACCGGGACTATTCCGACTGCACAAGGTACTACATGTGCGAGGGCGAGAGGAAGCACCACATGCCCTGTCCATCCAACCTGGTGTTCAATCCGGACCAGAGCGTGTGCGACTGGCCGGAAAACGTGGCACACTGCGCCCATCTGGCGCCCAAAAAGGACGAGCGGCGATGAGTGTGCCACTACCCACCAACGCCACACCATCAGCACTCGACCAACATATAATCATTATCATCACGCACCCGCATCAGGGAGATTTTTAATTCGAGGGACAACGAACGACAACAACAAGAAAAACAGACGCAAAGAGAAATTCTTTCTTTGAATTGGCGAATGAATCCCTCAGCAGACTTCGCATGGGCTGTTACTCATACTTCATTCGCTCAGGAGATCGTTTTTCTTCTGAAGCTCTTCCGTTTGTTTTTTTTTTCAAGAAAAATACGTACGCCACATGCAGGTATACTTGTTTAATTTGTAACTCGTACGATTACAAAAATATGTTTCTCTCATTTTTGCCTTATTCGTGAAGCAGTGGAATCAATGCGACAGCTTNTTTTTTTTTCGGTGGTTCCCATTCATGCGAATATACTTTTGAAAATTTCTCCGACAGCTTTCCAATGAATCAAAGTTCACTGGCGCAAGAAATATATTTCTTGACGTTTTGATAACCACGAATGAGCAAAAGCGTCGACTGCTCAAAGTGTGGTTGTCATTCAATCAATCTAATCATTGGCCAATCGTGTGAGAATCAATAAGCCACGAAGCAGGATGCATGAATCGCAATCGTGCAGCTTTTTATTGACTTGTTCAGTGATGACGTTTCTTCCGGATACATCAGAAACAAAAATTTACTCGACTATATAAGAATTCAATTTATTTTTGTTTTTGAAATTTCCAGAAAAAGAAATGTGTAAAGGTATGGTGACCGTGAGCTGGATTGAGTTTAAGTTTAGAAAATCCGTGCTGCTGTGCAAGTGCCATCGGACACTATATACATTATTTTTTTTTCACGGGGGGCACCACTTGAGCTTTATGAGGATTTGGTTGTGGTCGACTCGTCTGAATTTTTAAAAGCATTCATTTCTTGTGAAATCTGGAAAGAAAAAAAAACATTCGCTCCCCTCTAATGAATCCATGGGTAACAGATTTTAATGTCGCTAATTTTTTCCGCATCGTTGTCTTTGAAAAAAAAAATACACACAACTTGGATTGACTCCAGAATGCCTTTTTTTTTGCGGGAGGTTTGAGTTGTCGAAGTCTTATAAAAATATTTGAAGGGTGTATAGTTCTGGGAAATTTTGCCGATTTCCCAAGATTTTTTTTTTCGGGTGAGAGAATTGCAAATGCCGGTGATCAGGCATTTTGAATGGGATTGAGCGATTGAAGCGCAGTTTAACAGTAGCGCATGTAACTTTTTGTATCATTTTTGTCCTGTGTGTAAAACTGTGCCTTAAATTTCTCAAAACGATTGTTTTGGAAAGATCGTTTCCGGGACTCAAGACGGAGAAAAAAAATCACTACGTTGTCTTTCAAACAAAAAATGTGGAAATCTTGTTCTTCTTGTTTTTATTTTGATTCCACGCGGAAGCGTTGTGTTGCCGAAACTGTCGCACTGCCAGAACTGAGTATTTTCGCATTTACATTCTCCACCTTGAGAAAATCGGATCTCCTCGGTATATATATATTTTTTTTTCGTGAGTTTTTCTAACGATATCCTGAGATTCCCGGGATTTCTGCACGGTGCCAATTTCAATCCAGTGCTAGACAGCCGTCTTCTTTTATTTTTCCGTGGCCTTCATATGGATTACTTTTCATCTGAGATTCGATTTAAAACAATTTTATTTGCGAGGAGATTTTGTTGTACTTCGATGAGGGCTCTTGCTGGTCCATTTTTTTGTGTAAAAATTTAGTTGTACTTCTATTTTGTTCGAATGGTCCGTCGCGGATCCGGGGACAGTGTGGCGATCTTGGAAATAAAAACGTGGATCTTGAGATTTTCTGATTTGCAGATTATTGATTAAAAGTTTTTTTTTTTCTTGGATCCTGGCCGTCCAAAATATATTTCCGTTTACGGTGGATTCATTTTTCGGAAAGAGAATGCCAAGGAATTTCGCTAGTTTACGAATGAGAAGTATTGTCTAATCATGACGAGCTTCAATTTTTCCGTTACCTCGATTAATGAAGCGACACTGAAAAGTGCTCAAATCGGTATAAAACCTGCGCAAAGAACAGAAAAATTGAGATTTTAACGAAATATTCTTGGAGAACGTGAATACTCGCCGATTTATTTCTCTGTCAGGTTCATAAAATGATATTTGCACCCCTATAAAAAACTTTCTTTTTATAAAAAAAAAATGTCAGAATGGATTTCTCGAGGAACATGATATGCAGAAAGTTTCATGTATTTTTCTTTCGTTCAATTGATTTGCGGAAACAGAAAATATTTAAATCATCCCTACTGTATGAAGCAAGTGGAAAAATCGCAATTTTGCAGAAACAGAATATTATACATAATCCCTGCACCTTTCAACGACTACAGCCTAGAAGCCGCAGACAAACTGTAGGTATGAAAATTCCGGATTCTGCAAGACAGATGTCGCGTCATGTGAAAATACATTGTTTTTTTCTTCGCAACAGAGATATCCGTGAGATCACTTCCGATTCTCCTCGTTGAAATAGATTTTCAAAAAATTAGTCATTTTAGAAATGAAAGCCAAACATCTTGATTCAAACGATTTTACTTCTGTATCTCAATTCGTGAAGCATCATCTTCAACGTTGTTTAACTAGTATGAAGCAACACGAGACATAAGTACATAATTGCCTAAAATTGCTGAAAATGTGCCAGTAAATGGCATACGATCATGTCCGAGCTTCCGAGAATAATCAAATCTGACGGTGAAGGCCCCTATTCAGTGTTGCAACTCATTATAATTATGAAAAAATAATCAAATCAAGCACTTGATTTTAATCCATTAAATGTAAATAAACCGGAATCTGGAAAAATAAGTTCACTTCGGGCTCAGCTGTATCGCAAATCATCAATATAAAACACTGGTTTAAATGTTTCATGTGCAAAAATGTGGCCACAATTCATCAACTAGCTATTAATGTAAGTAAATTGGAAGTGTAGTTAAATCACGGTTCCGTCTCAAATCAATAATTCCAATGGCAAAATTGAATGCCTTTCCGGATCGGAATCCATTTCACTCTCTTTTTCACTCGTCATAGGAACAATATCTTCATGTCCTAGTACTCATTATACGTGTGTATCGAAATATAAAGGCAAGATATGAACTAGAATAGAATTTCTTCAACCCAGTGTTATAGTCACACGGTCTGATGTTAATTCAAAGTCAAGAAATTTGCTGATTTTTGGGCAGTATCTTCAAGTAATTTTGACATCTTCCAATTGAAAAAATTGCCAATGAAATTTCAAATCAGACCGAAGATGAGGCGTAATACATCCGTAGGTATTTTAAAATAGCAGCGTGTCTTTATGTTACGTACGTGTGAATAGCAGTCCAATAACCATGTTTACTAGTGGCAATTATACCTACAACTAATTATTCATGCGTTTCGAAAAACGCTGTTTACAATAAATGAATAAGGGATCGAAACTTTTATTTGTTTCTCGCTTTTCGGAAAATTCTCACGGATATAAAGAACATCAACTTCTCTAAAAATCTGTCCTCCGTCAATAACAATAAGAAGTTATTTCATTTTTGGAGAGTTCTTGAATATGCTTTAGATTTTAGAAGTTTTTATTGCATATAAGATATAACTAGCTTTCAAAAAATCCTCTTGAAAATGCACAGCTTGCACAGCTGAATCCTACTGTAAAAAAAAACCCGAAAAATTAAGATTACGAACAAGAGCTTCCAAAATGAATTTAACATCAACTAGCATAACTCTCTCCCCCCCCCCCCCCAAAAGCAGCATGTATGACCTCACCAACATGCAATATTCCTAGCACGCATTCCAGATGCTTCCGCTGATAAGAAAAATTGGCCAAAAAACGGTGCTCTTGTTCTGAATAAGCGCTACGAAAATCGGCACTCCTCACAATCCTGTTATTGTGTAATGCAAACGAAAGTGCTGGGATACACGGGATAAAAGAAAAATCTCAGTGGGCCTGTGGGAACCCAATTAGTAGCATGAAATCAGTGATGTCGATCAGTTTTGCGTGTTGCCAAGTCGTGAGCGGGTTGTTGTCCTGGCAACCAGTCGACTGAACTTGTGTCGCAGCAAGGTTCAGCTGTAGCAGTGTTGAGGAATCGATCCGCATGAGCTGGCCAAATGGACAAAATGTGGGGACGAAGGACTCGAATAACTGGTGTGATGGACAAAATAGCCACTTTAAAAAGTTTAAAAAAATTGAAGGTACACTCACGAGTAAACATATACAATGGGACCTCGACATACGGACACCTCAACATATATGAATAACGATTTGACTAAGGGACACACTTGGAACTGAAAAACTCAGCCCCCAACATCCTGAATTGTGATATGGACACTTTTCCAAAATTTCTGGAAAAACATATGTAAAATTTTTTTTCTACATTTTTCTATTTATTTTTTATTTTTTACAATGGGGCAATTGTTTTTACAATTACTTTATTTTAAAAATAACTTCATTATGAAATTACCCTGATTAATGATCAAACAAGTTTGACTTTGTGCTTCTTGAATGGATGAATGAACAGAACACTTTATTTGCCACTTTTCAGCATTCACAAGGTTCAACCAAGATCTCCACAACCAAACCCCCCTCCCACCCAACCCAAATCCACTCAATGACATTTTAATCCCTTCAGAGCAGGAAAGTGCAAATAGATAACAAAAATAAAAGAAAATACAATACAACATGAAATGCAGCTGGACATCTGACATGTATGCATACACCCATTCATTCCCTGACATTGGGAAAAAAATATGCATAAAAATTAATTTAAAGCACAAGGTCTTCAGCTTGTTTCTGTGCTTCTTTTTTCAGTCCCCCCCCCCCCATCTCATTCACACAGTGTAGCAAGACTTGTTCTTGCTTTTTGAAAACAGGCTACTTATTTGCTTCCATGTTTATGAGGCTTTCCATTGATTGCTTGAAATAATGTGTGAGATTTTTTCTTGCTTTTTTGAACTACTTCTCATATAAAAAAGGCCAAAATATGTTGGATTTACTTCTGCGCCATTATTTCCAGCGTGGTGAAGGTAAGAAACGCATGTTTATTGGATATTTAAATAATGTCCTTTTTTGCAATGCATGTGCAGTTTATAAAAATATTCCCATTATTTTCTGTGGAAAATTGTGATCTCACTTGCAGATGTTCCACCATAATAAATTGATGCAGTCTGAAAATTAGTCTTTTGGGACTTCATTTTAAATTGACACATAATTAAGTGAGCGCAGGGAAGCAAATATCGTCAGGTGAGCTTCATTGTTAAACTTGTGCATCAAGTTGGAAGAAAGTGGTCGGATTGAAATATAATAAAAAAAAACTCAAATTCAGGGCGAGGGTATTCGGGGATATCCGTGGCATTGGGAAGTGGACAAATTATTGCGCTCTGTACTTCAGTTTCTTCCAAAAACTCATGATTGTACATAAGATTGACAAAGTCTTCGAATTTTCCAGAACTCAAAAGGAGTACGCAATTATTGGAATTATAATATTTAAATAAAGTTAATTACAATTAAAGTGTCGAGTTCATATTTTTGTCAAAAAATCACATGATCTTTAAGGTCAATCATTCAATCAATTTGAGGACTGTATATAGAGCTGTACATGATTTAGATATGGGAATTTTGATTTGTGTTTCGTAATGTCACGGATGTCGTAGAGAATATCGCTTACATCTGAATGGAATAATTTTGAGAAAATGCTCTAGTTTAAATTGATTAATAATCTGTTTTGTTGAGGTTAAATAAAAAAACGCTGCGCTTTGAACAAACAGTAGAAGAATGTTTGCTCAAAACGCAGATTTTTTCAATTGAAATAAATTGTTCAACAATGTGCATGTCGATCATAATTCATAAATTGATTGTTCGTTCCCTGAAATTTAATCTTGTAATAAAAAATTGTAAACGATACCATTCGCTGTTGAAGAAAATATCTTGGAGCTGATCAGTTTGGCGATGATTATGTCATTCCCAAAATAGAAATCTTGAATAATTCTCTCTCATTCTGGTTGTTCTTGTTTTCATAATTTAATCCCGTATTTGATTTTCCTGGGGGTTTTTAAATTTATGCGCCTTGACGTACTTTTTCGCTTATATTTTTTTATCTCACCCAGTACCCTCTAAATAAACGGATACTATTATGTCTTGTCCGAATATTCCTGCTTTTCTCCATGCAAATAATTACCTGGTACCTACCAGAACTCGTTCGTATTCCACATTGAGGTAAAAAAATATCTATGCCAAACTGAATTTTTTTATACTCAATGTTCTTATAGCATTCCTATTTTTGGGTAATGCTCATTTCTCAATATCCTGGAATATGTTTAAAATTCACACTTTCAGGTTTGATCATCGAGGTTTCCAAGTGATGAGCAGAATAATTTAAAAAAAAAGGTTCTGCAGGGATCTTTAGGGAATTCCTATCTGGGCTCCACAAACATTCCAAAAATCAAGGAAAATACCACTGCATTTGGAACAGTTTGAAAAAAAGAACTGAAAGTACAGTAATGAAAAAAATTTTAATCGATCAAATTTTGCGCACATATGACCATGAAAAAAGGTTGGATCCGGAGAACCCGAAAATTACGGGGTTAGAATGACTACGCATTTATTGACGTAAGTTAAAAGCCTCATGAATTATCTCACCTGCGCATATAAAAAGGCCCTCGCCATAGAAGAATAATTCCAAAAAGAGGCTATATGGACGTTAAAAAAAAAACCTTGACGACCACTTTATGTGGAATGACGCATAAAAAATAGTCACGCATTAAATAAAATGCCAGCATGCGATATGAACTTCAGCGAATAAGTCCACTGATATGTGGAGTTCAAGCGAACGCATTTACATTTCCTCTATTGATTTTCATTGCACAATTCCCTGTTGTATACCTCGTTTCTTTGCGTGGAGAATAAAGCAGGTGGAAAAGACGACGAAAAAGAAAACTAAATGAACATGTTTTGCAGTGATTGGGTTCCTCATTATTCATGCAGGAACCAGGGCAAGGGAGCAATGCAACGCCAACAATTGCGTCGCTGACAACAGAAATAAGGTCCCTTGCCCATGGCATGAGCCAGTGGAAAGGTGATGCATTCGACGGGCATATACTTTGTGCATGTGAGTTCCTTGTTGTCACCTGCACCTTCTGGGAAATGGGCCATGGGAGTGGAACACCCGGGGGGCTTGGAAAAAGTTGCTTGCTATTTTTGTTCAAGAGCAGGCCATCTGAAAAAACATTTGAATAAGCTTGAAATTAAATAAGAAATGCTTGCTCAGTTGGGAAATATTAGCTGGAAAGCTCAACTGCAAAATCACAAAAATGAACTATATTAATTCTTCTGTTGCAAAGCTGGGATACTTTTGCAAATTTTTCTGCCCAAGAGGACTGAAGTGAGAAAACCCCCAAGTTAGAACCAATGGCCTAAGCTTGGAAAAGTTCTGCATTTTTAGTATGCCATCAGAAAGTTATTGCTGAAGAATGAAAAAAATTGGGATATAGAAAAAGTGAAACAGAAAATTTGAGAGAGGGCCAATTTGGGACAGGGACAATTAGAGACAGGGACAATGGGAGACAAGGACAATTTTAGACAGGGAAAACTTGAGACAAAAACTATCTTATTGAGAAGTGGAATCTGCTAAGTTGGTTTGAAGGATTGAGTTTTCCTTATTAATGAGGAAAACCCCCTTAACAGTGATGGTGGACAAAAAGTAAAATCACCCTGGGATAGACTTTTCACCAAACAGTCCAATCTATGTTTATTTTAACACTTTAAACATAAGATACCAGGGAGAAACATGGTCAAGTCATTTTGTCTCAAAAAGTATCTGTCTTAAAATGTCTGAAATTCTCAAAATGTACAGTATTTGTCTCCATTTGTTCATGTCTCAAAAAGTTTCTGTCTCAAATTGTCCCTGTCCCCAAAAGTGTCTGTCTCAATTTGGCCCTATCTCAAATTGTTTGTCTCAGTTTGTCCTGAATCCAGAAAATTCCTTTCAGGTCCAATATTTTCCTGCAATCCTATATTGCATAGGATCTTAACATTTGAGTTTTTCAAAAGCAATAATATGACTTATTTGCCCTGGATTTTTCCAAATTTAGGCCTAGGCAATCCAGGTGTATTTCAGTGATCTTGGAACAAGCCACAATATGCCCATGGGCAGAAAATTCTGACTTGACCGTAAGATGGAAAATAACCCAGTTCCATCTTAAGGATAATGGTCACACCAACCACATCTCCTTGAGGCACTTGAACTACCGCATTAACTCAATTACCATGTCCCCCTGAGTGAGAAAAGCAAAATTATTTCTCAAGCAATCATATTTGCTGAAGGAATGTAACAAATATGACAAAGAGGTGCAATGTTGTCCAATTCAAAAATGAACTATATGATCCAATTCAAATTTCGAAGTACCATCATAACATGTTGGCACAGACAAGTTTCGAGTTTGGTAAACTACCATTCTTGCTGGAGATGGGAAGAAATGATGACATGTGGGTAAACTTAGTGGTCTTCTGTGCCTTAGATTTCTGAATAAATGAGTTGACAGGATGCAGAACTTGGTGGTAAGTATGCATCAGCTCATCTCCGAATTAATTTTGAAAAGCATCATTTCCCCTTTTTATTGCTTTCCCCTGTCCTGAGAACCCAGAATGACAATGTGAAGAAATTTGATCTGTAGAGGCTTAAGAGGAAAGCCTTTGAGTTAGGAATTTGAAAAATTCTGAATGAAATTCAAGCAGGATTAAAAATAAATTGACCTAAGAATATTTTTGACTGAGCGTGTGCCACTTTTTCACATTGAATCAATGAGTAGAAACAGACATGGTGGATCGTATACAATCTATTTTATAGGGAGTGGTCTACATGAGAACAATTGACACACTCTGGAGGAGCTGAAGCCATCAGTCATCGAACCATATGGAACATGAAAAAACAACACCTCCCAAAATGTGTTTGACGAGATACATTGTGTTTTGAAAAATTGCCACATGCCTCAGTGGAATGATGCCAGCATTCCGTGTAAAATGAAATAATTTAGTGCACATATGTGGAACTTTACTTCTGTATATATAGACCTTAATTTAACTCTCACCAATTCACGCATGATTTTCCAGCACCCTTTGAATTGAAAGGCAAGGTTATATAGAGAAGTATATAAGCAGAAGGTGTGGATGACTGAAAAATTCATGAGAGCCAATTCCGTATTCCATTCAATTGCAGCAATTTACTCGTCAACGTTACATCATTGTGTCCGACCTTTTGTTTTTTCTTTCGGAGTATACCTCAACAATACACATTTCTTGCGTCTTCTAAAAATTATCTTTTGTCTTGAACCAATTCTCTCTCATCGTTACCAGAATTGCGCGGCATATTCACGTGTGTTGTCCATGGGCTTGGTCCGCCATACTGGTGATAGTATCTGTTGCAGAACAAAGAAATGCAGGGTCAATAAATTTGCAGCCAACCCCGAAGAAAAACGCTGGGTTAAAATAAAAGAAACTTTTTCGTGTGTTGCAGCTGGTTTGCTGGGCGTAAATGATTCATGATTGAAACGCCAGCAGGCAAGCTTTTGTACACGAGGATCAAATCGAAGCTATCATGAATTTAGATGTGAAATATTGAAATGAGGACTTCCTCCTGCTATGCAAACTTTATTAATTGCCGCCTGAAAATCATTATCCTGCGTCGCGGACCTGTTTTCCGATTCAGAAACTTCTGGATGTTAGTTTTCTGTTGAATTAAGTCATGGGAACGTTCAAAAAAATTATGACCGTGTTGATTTTCAGGATAATGAATGGATTTTTCATGTAGTATTTTTCAGCAAAATTGAAAATGCTTCCAAGACAAATAATCGTCTGAAAGCAGTAGCAACTCCCCCAACAATCCTGTTCTCTTTCTCAAAAGTGGGGTCAAATGTCCATTCTGGTAAAAACAGAAAAAAGACTAGATACAACCAGCTGCTGTCTAGATTTTCCTCTCAGGCAATAAAAAAAAAAAAACCATTTGTCACAAGTGGTCTTTGAAACCCAAGATCTTTTTGCAGCCAGGAAACTGAGTTTTTCATGTTATCTCAAATTTCAAACCCGGTGAAGTCTGGCTTTAAAAATAAAATATTAGTGTAATCAAGAATTACAAAAGGAGGTGGAAAAAGGTGATACATCCAAAAATAAAACACATCATTCAGCTCATCAGCTGTGGGCTTCAGCTGGGAATTTCCTCAAGGAAATCCCAAAACATAAAAGATAACTGTATTTCTTCACCCCAAATTAATTCAAAAATCACAAAATAACACAAAAGATTTGAATCACACAACAGATGGATGCGGGAGTTCTGGTTATTCCTTGTGAACGCTGAAAAGTGGCGAATAAAGTTTTCTGTTCATTCATTCATTCACAACAGATTGGTTTCACACATAAAATATGAATCACACAGAAAATCAGAGATTGAAGTTAACTTGGTAAAGGTTGGTGCCAGACTGTCTTGGATCTTGGGGGGAAAGTATACTTGCTCCCTTCCAAGAATCCGCGGTGGCACACCTGATTGGCTGAAAGCCACAGGTGACAAATTCTAGTATGCAATAAACGTGGACTGCCATCTAACAGCAGCCCAATTTGAATATTCTTGAAAGGTCTAAAACATTCTTGATTACTTGAGAGAATGCACAGCATGTGACATCATGCAGATGTCTAATTATTCCGCCACAATTAGCTTAGCCTTTCAAACTGTCCAACAAAAGAAAAATTTCATAAAATTATGTGTCCAACATTTGCATATTTTCGCGGTCTGAACATCGCATTGTAATCAGGAGTCAGTTCATATAATGCTACTCATCCCAAAATGTTGCTCTTACAGCAATGGAAAGAGAATAAGGAAATACATTTTTCTTGAGAATTTTCAAAGGAAAGTGTTTCATATACAATCCCCGAGGAGAGAAGGAACTTTCGGAAGAAATTATGACTATGAGGTAACGATTATTGACCTGCTTCAAAAATAATGCAACTGTGAAATTTATATATGATCTCCAGAATTCATTGATTCACGAACTGTCTTAAAAACTGAACACGGCGGAATAATCATGATCAATGATACCTTCAGTTTAGCATCGAATCCATCAGTCATTCCTTTTCATGAGAATTTGTGTATGCCTTGGAGGAAAAAGTAAAGAGTTCCAAGGAAACGATGCATTATTTTTTCATGGAATGCATTAATCGACCTCAGCGCGATGCATAACATTTTCGAACGAAGACTTTTTTCTTATTGGAGCATATAAAAACAACTTGAAGAAGTATTGCTGGAATGCATCAATATTTTCTTCAATATTCATAATATCCAAACCCGTCCGCGGGAAAGGATCCAAATAGTTTTGGGAATAACTTTCTGGATCAGCACGTGGCATTATGGAAAGTTGAATTTGAAAGTCCGAGTCTTCATCATTAAGGACTTCAGCCGATATTGCGTCATCATGGAACTGTACCCAGTTCATAGCCATGTGGCATAACCGTCTATGAATTTTGTAGGACAAGCCTTGGTCAGGAAAATGGGGTTTTTTTTCCTGCCGTGGAATGCCTAAAAAGGAACAATCATCCCTGAAACGAGGCCCGGTGCTTCATTGCACCCTCCAATGAAGTGGTGGCGTGCCAAAGTGACCAGTGCATGCAGTCAGTGCATGGGTACATGGGCTTTCCCCCAAGGGTTCCTCCAAAGCAGGAGCAAGGACAGCCTGGGAAACCTGTCTTGGGTTTCTCAATAAGTGCTTTTGATTTTATGTGTGTATAAAGTGT
>CAJPEX010005557.1:1379-15830 GCA_905338405.1 Notodromas monacha | reverse complement strand
TGCTTCCATGATTTCCGTTTCTAGGCTTTCTAAATGGTTTCTTCTGAAACTACCAAAAAGGGTATTCTGTAACTTAGTGTATTTCTAAGATAACAAGTTCAATTTATCAATTTGATAAAACCAGTTTGTTATTATGATGAATTCATATCTTGAATTTCTCACATGCAATTCGCTCTATTTTCGGCCCTAGTTCGGTGATTTCTATCTATGAATGCTGCGAAAAAAAGGATCAAAAGATTTTAGAATTTTATAGCATCTTTAAACTTCTGAAAATCAGTCCACCAAATATGATCTAATACTTGTCCACCTACGTTGCATCAACAAAATCTGACTCCATGATAATTTGGAATGTCATATTAAAGGCTCTTGATTGCTTTATAGTAGTGATGTATGCTAGGTTCTAATCAACCCTTCACCTTTCTCCAAATAGTCGAGTGACTCAGCGATTAGCATTGGTATTCAAATCATTCGTTAATTAAAAATCACAGCTTTGTTCAAAATCAATTCCTCAAATTTGGTGAATTGCCTTGAAGATAAATCGTGTAATTTCTCACGAGTTAATTTGAATCAGGACACGTCAACCTACAACGTCCAGATTTGTTCAGGTCCAGTACAAAACATGTACCCTGCTGATGAAGGGGTTGTAAGCCCAAAAAAGCATTTTCCAACATTGTGAACTTACATTTTGTCAAGGAGTACTTGGTTAATACAACTTCCTAGATGATGTTAATGATAGTCCGTATAATCGTTTCCTGTATGGTTTGTGTCTGGTATTCGTCAGCCACACGCATGTTATTTATGCGCAGTTTCCTCGAGATAAAAAAATCGCTTATACTGTATGTATTCCTTATACAGTATAATCAAATTCTTGATTTTATGACATATGTTAGATAGAACCCAGGTGTTCCCAAATATTCATAAAAATGAAATTCTACCTCAATCATACATCTTAAAGCAGAAAAATGTTCTGTACACTCAAATGCGGTATCGTGGATCGTCATAAATTCAAGAAAATTGAATGATGACAAAAAATATCCGACTGTTTCACGAATTATGTAAATGCCTCGAGGAGACGCACTGAAATTCTCAAAACTCTGTTAATGTATCGCATTTTTCAAGCTTTCCTGAGTTTTTCTCATATATTGGTTTTCTCAGTAGTTACACTTTTAGACTCAATTTATGCGCATTTTCCAGGATTCTAACCTTTTTGAAGTGAATTTGCCTATCAAATGTGTCGATCTGCATGGAATATAGCGGCTCGAAACGAAATTATCTCGGTGACTTCGTTTCCTCATCGTCGTACTTCCAATTTAGACAAGTTGAATCGAAGTGTGGAGATAATCTGCTGTTCTGCTCATTTTTCTATTAATATTCCAGCTTTACTGTACTTGTAAACTTGTTAATGGCAAGATATGAATCTCATCGAACCTGTGAAGGTTGTTTTCACGTTGAGACGCTTCCGGTTGTCGACCGTCCTGCTGACGAGGGATCCTTCTATAGCGGGTGATAATGCAATCGACAGACGTGACGTTATGAGTCGACATCCAGTACCAACGTCAATTAAGAGGAAATTCGTCAAGTCCGACAAGTCGTATCTGAGCCTCGATCTCCACCATTCCGTTCTTGTCTAGAGCCACAGTCATTCCAGGCTATATGAGTCCACAAGAAAATAGCCAACAGGAATTTAATGTGTAACGAAGGAGAGCTTACAGAATTCGGTATTGATTTTGTATGTGCGGGAGAGATGAAATTTTCAAGGCGATGTGCTGAAAAGAACGAATGCAAAAATTTCCTTTGAAACTTTCGCCCCAGGAAGAATTGACTATTCAAAAACTTGGGTATTCTTCGAAATTAAGTTCTTCGTGTGCCTATAGGTTTTGCACATCGGAATATATTCCTCGAACGAGTCAAAGCTGAAAAACAATGGAAATTTCAACGAGCATCTGCGTTTTTTTCAAGAATATCATCTTCAATTACAAATTCCATATCGGGCAGATTTTCTTGTAGAAATTAAAATTTGAGAGCTACTTTCGTGTTCAGCTGCACCAACGCAAACATTACCAAAGTTTGAGAAGTGCTTTTTTTGGATACTACAGTATTATCGAAACTAAAACAATGCCAAAAAGAATATTTTTAAATCAATTTAATTAATACATATACCTCATGGGAAATTCTCTGATGACCAGTGAAACGCTAAGAGATCTTATTTTCTCCCACTTTACGTGTCTCTGTTTCTTCTGTATTTTTCAACGCAGAAATTAAATCAATATTTTGTGAATTATCATATAGTATTCTGGTAAAATGAGGTCCATTTAAAAGGATTCCGTTCAAGAAGAAACACAAGGAGGACTAATTGACTATTTTCTGAATTTCTAAATTGTAGTCGTCGAAAATATGATGTGAAGACTTGCTAAAATTTTCCAAATTATTCATATTAATTTTAAGTCGAGCTTTTCGTGTCGCTATAGGTTTGTCCATCGGAATTAATCGTATGACTCTGTATATGGGCTCACGAAAAATTTAATCCCAAAACGAGCAACTTTTCTTTTTTTAAAAGAATTTTTCTCGATTTCTGCGTTTAATCCTGACTGATATTAAGAGTCGGCATTTCTGGGCAGCCTTCACTGAGCCTAAAAAAATTAAATTTGAATTACTGTATATACGCCTTACAGCGAATTTATTAGAAATGAATTATTGGGTGAAACGAAGTCGTTTTTTAGGTAACTGCCCAAAAATAGCAATGATCTAATTATAATCACCTCATAACAAATTCCCCTTCGTCATACAATAAAGCTTTTTTTTCCTGACCTCAATTAACAGCTTCGTTGTAATGATATTTTACTGTACTTGATTGCAAATATATTTATGTATCAGAATTAATTGCACATGGGCTATTTGGAGAGTGGGGCTGATTGTGATGCAGGCGCAAACGTGTGATCTGCGTGTCCGTGTAATCACCTTGATTAAAATAATTCTCGTTACGCGCGTCGTCACGGGGGGCCGGGAAGGCTTGTGCACATTTGTTCCCTTTTGCTATATTAATATATATTATTTTTTTATTTTATTTTAATTCTCAAAGAAGACGAGTCAGACTGGCGAAATGTCCCAGAATGAGACGAAAACGAAGAAGAGAGGCAGGATGGAAAAGGGGCTCGGCCCGTCGCGGTGCCAAGCAGTCTGTCGCTCTCGGAGCTGGGATCGGCCAATCGAGGCGCCTCCGGTTCATTCTCCTCACGTTCCTCGACAATAGAGCCACGGCGTCCCCCCACTGGCGTCCCACTCGAACTCCGCATCCATCCTCATTCATCAGAAACGTCCGGGTGTGGTGAGCTTCTTTTCCAAACACCCCGGCGTCGCCCAGGCTCAGTCAAGTCATCCGGAGCGAAATTAGGGCCGACCTCACACTGCTGATGCCCTGTTTCAAATGTACAGTTGAACTTCTTCAACTCTTCTGCAGCAAAATCAGGACATTTTTGAAAACAAAATTGTGTGCCCCAAAAGCACTGAAATGTCAAATTAAACATTCACTGAGAACCAAAGCCAGGAAAAAGTCTAGTATGTTTTTCCTCTGTTGGTAGAATCTTTGCTGAAAAAAAAAAAAGATCCTTGCTGGTATGTGTGGAATTTTTTTTCTGCATCCCTGGAATAAGCTTAACATTGAAGATTTCTGAAAACAAAAGGATTTACGCTTTCTGGATTTTTTCGAACTTAGGCCTTCTCAAGCCAGGTTCATTTTGGTGAGCTTGGGTCAAACTGGAATGGGCCTGTGACAAAAATTTTTAATTTTGCTGCAGGATGGAAAGGAGGCTGCCACTGTCCAAGGGTTAAGTGGAATTTCAAGGGACAAGCAAAAAAAAGTGAGTTAGGAAGGTTTCCAGTTGAAGAAATTAGCATTTTTCTTAGGGAAAAGAAAGAAAGAATTACAGAAAATTCTAATTAGAGATATTCTGTGCCTTGAGTTTCTTTGTGAATGAGTTGATGGGAAGCTGAACTTGAATGCAAGAGCTTTTTTGTCAAATTAGTCTTTCACTTCCTTTCAAAACTCATCAAGTTACATTTTTATCCTTTTTCTCTTTCCTGTGTCAAAAAAGTTGAAGCCAAAAAGGCCCTCAGAAATTTGGGTTATGGATTTTTTTAGAGAGAAAGCCTTCGAGTTGGGAAGTTATTCTGTGCATTATTTCCAAGGGAATTCAGGGAGCTATGTGAAAGAAATTTGACTTTTAGAGTTTTGAGTCATCAAGGTTCATCACCTCATTGAACTCATATGCTGTACTTCTATGTAATAGATACTTGATTTGAGGAACACATTTAGAGTTTATCTGCTTTCGTTAATTTATTTATTTCATGACATCAGATATAAAATTAACCTGAATTAATTCAGATTTATACCATAATATTATTTTTTGTCATGCTTGCTTACATATGTTTAGTGAGAATACGGTTGACCATGGTACCGTGTTTCCGAATGAAAACCTACCGTGAGTCCAAGTGAGACGCCTTGTGTGAGCTCAGCCTCATCTGGTATGAAAAGAAACTGCGATTTGCATATTCATTAGGCTCATATACCTGCGTGATACTGGCCGGGAAATGTGTAGCAAGCCCTGCAACGGAAATCTCCAGCTCGGCGTTAACACAGGCAACAGGCTTTTTTAGGGGTTAGAGCCAGATGGGATCTGAAGTCATCACAGCATGAAAAAGACCCTTTCGTAAATACGGTTCAAATAATAAAAGGTAATAACGGATTCTTATGGAGTCGTCTGACGATCATCATTTCTCAAACATGAAAAAATCATTGACTTCAGCATCAATAAACCCATCAAGTTTCGAGCAGCCTGATTTGATGAATAATTCCATTATTCCTTGTTTCCTGAATTGAGTCTAAAAAACGTTCATAAAACGCAATTCAAGATTAGGATTTCTACCAGGTATCCGCGGAAATTTAAATTAGACTTGGTGTCGAATTTTTTTTTAAGCATCGCTTTGCTGAATTTCAACAAATATAATTGCAGATTGTCTCGGCTTGAATTTAAGCAAAAACGGAAAGATGAATTCGAAGTTCATGCGGGAAATGTAGAGATATTACGTAATTAAAAGATAAATAGTTATTCTCAAGTGCTGCAAACATTTACAGAAAACCTGAAAATAATTTTCAGGCGCATTCGATGACTGATGGGTCTTGATTTCTGGAGAAACATGGTTATATGCTTGAGTAAATAAATCCTGAAAGAATTGTTTCCAGAAGGAAACCTATATTCCGTCTTCGCAACCTTGCTGACGAACACACTCAAATATATTTCAGGAGAGAAAATTGGGTTCAACTGATGCGACGAACCTCACTCATCGATCACAGGAAGTAACAGGAAGTAACAGTGGTGCAACCGAACCATTCCTATGCTTGTTTCAGGAAATGAGATCTCCAGCAAAGCAAGTGAGTGGTACGTCCAAGATCCGGTTCATTGACGCCGAAACGGGTTCATATTTTCCACATCTCCAAGAACAAGGGATATTTCAAAAGCTCAAAAGAGCTTTAGTTGAAATATGGTACCTGACGTTCAATTCGATTTTTGAGAAGGAAGATGACATTAATTGAAGACAGTGAACCCCCACATTGCAGATTAGAATCCAGAATGTAGCTGAACCTGGATAAGTCTAACCTCCCCAGCTGTACAGGTGGTACCTTGAAATTTCACCTAAATCTCTCACCAGCAGACTAGGGCCAAATTGCAAATCAGTCCAATTGCGAGAAAATTTGTAAAGTTGAGAAAAAATCAGAAAAAATGCCAAAAAAGTGGCCAAATCAGGTCGAATTCTGGGGCAGAGGTCAAATTGTAAGTCAACCTTGATCTCTGCAAATTTTACCATCAAATTGCAGGAGGTCAAATTGCAAGGTACCACCTGTAACTTCTTTTTTTTTTACAAGTCCCCATGTGAATGCCCTTAGAAGCAATGCATTAAAAACCTCCTTAACTCAAAGTCTTTTCCTCTCAAACTTTGTAGGTCAAATTTTCTGAGGACTTTTGGCTATTACCCGTATTTACTTAAGTACCACGCACCCTCAAGTAAGGCACGCACAAGGGTTTTTCAGTTGAAAATTTTGCAAAAATCTTATCCCCAATTAAGGCACACGCCCCAATTTTTAGTGAATCTAAAACCATAAAATTTCAAAAATAAAAACATAAAATTTGACTTTAGGCGTGAATTGAACAAAAATCTGATGAATTTTCAACTTTTTCAATACAAAAATGTTCTCTTTTTATATTTGTTCCACATTTCTCCATCATAAATAAGTATAATGCAAACATATCTTCCTAAAAACTTCTTGAAAATTTTGTACCCACTTATGACGCACACCCCTTTTTTTCTTCTGAATTTTGGAAAAAAAAAGTTGTGTGTGGTACTTGAGTAAATATGGTATTACTTCCCAAGTGAAAGAGAAGAGCAATACAACAAGTAACTTCATGGTATTTAAAGGAAGTGTATGAATAACTGAGTAAATGAACCTTCAAGTTCAGAATGCCATAAACTCACATAAGAAGCAAGTTGAGGCCCGGATTAAACTCATTTACAATATCCTGCCATTGTGATACATTTTCCCCACAACAAAAATGCTTGTTTCCCTAACTCAAGCATCCCTATAAATCTAACCTTTCCTCAAGTCAAAACCTCTGTAAGTCAAATTTGTTTGCGTGTCCCTTGAAATTTGACCTAAAGAGGTTTGACTGTAATTAATTAGAAGGCATTTATTTGGATGAAATTGGGCTACTTCTTGCTCAACAGGGGATGTGTGACCTTGGTGGTCTTTTGAGAACCATTTGCAACACATGGCAGTCGATTTTTTTTACACACATACAAACACCCACACTTTCGTCCTGATGACTCTGTCGGAAGAAAGTGAACCATCTGGGCAAGAATCCAGAAGAATGTACTTGATTCGATTCCTCCGCGACGTGACTAAAGCATGCCGTTGTTCGGCCAGTATGTGGCTCGAACCTGATAGTCTTTGCTGCTCGCCAATCCCCGTGGCATATCGAGCACAAATCTGCTTATCCCCCACCAGCAGCTCAGACTCGCTTCATCAGCACATATTTCCCCAGAGAAATTCCGCTTCCAGGTCTGCGCAGCAGTGCCAAAAGGCAAAACATAAGAAGCTTCCAGCATTTTCGTTCTCCGTTCCCCGTATCTCTTGCACCAGTAGACAACATGACGTATACAAGGTTTGGTTCATAAGTTTTGAGACTTTTTGAAATAGATCCAAGGGAGTTTGGACAATTCCAAAAAATGTCTTTGCTTGCATAGCCCCATCATTATAGGTAACACATCAGTGCTGTTCAACACACTCTCTGCCAATTTCAATGCATGTAATAAATCCAATGATCAAAACAGTGCCAACAATAAAGTTCTTTTAGTTGATCAAGCTTCTCTTTGATGGCGGAACTTAAGCTGCCCGTGTCCTCAAAATCAATCCCTTTCCGGTTGATCATCACTGTTGGGAACAGCCAGAAGTCACAGGTTGTCTAATCAATTAACAAAACTGGATTTTTGGCACGTTTTGATCATTGGATTGATTGCAAGAAAAAAAATTAATTTGGCACAGATAATTTTGAACAGCACTGAAGTGTTGCCAAATGGTGGGTTTCTACGTAAATAGAGAACATGATTTTTGGAATTTTTGAAACCCCTTTATTGGATCTATTTCAAAAAGTCTCAAAACTTATGAACTAACCCTAATATTTACGCAATGGCAAATACAGTATACACTGCTGAGGTTTTTTTTTTCCTTTCTTTCGTACTGCGTCACAAACTTGATTTGGACGAATTACTCATTCGTAACGGAAATTTAAACGCTGTCGACGCCTACGCTCTAATTATCGCGCGTATAATAATATTGTGTCGACGAACGTTTTGAAACATGTTCCGAGTCTTAATTTTGTTGTTGTTTTTGTTTTTGTGTTGTTTTCAAGTCTCTGCGGAGAAGGGCCTAATTAGCGCCTGCGATGAATGTGGGTTCGTACGTATAGAGGCAGCCACTCCTCTTCCGGCCCCGCGCTTCGCATTCGTGGCATTTCTTTTGTAGTGATTGCTGGTATACAACAAAACAACATCTTCCTCAACAAAAGACATGATAATGTGACATCCTCGTCTCTCGAACAAGTCCGTGAACTCCGTGTGTGGACCGTCGTAAAATTCTGAAGCTTGATCACATGACCGGAAGAGCTTAAAAGATTGAATAACGAACTTGAAAATAAATTAAAATATTAATGAGCCTGAGGAAATTTGTGAGTTTATCCTATAACGTAATTATAACCCGTGTGTGGAGTTGTGGACCTTTGTAAAATTCTGAAGCTTGATCACATGACAGAAAGAGGTATTAAGCAATTGAATTTTGAAAATTTTGAGAGGTCGTGCTATGACGCAATTGAACTGTGTGTCAAACGTCGTAAAACGTTGAAGTTTGATCACATGACAGAAAGATGAGCTATCGTTGAAAGATGGAATTTCAGTCTCACAAGATTTGAGTGTTCGTTCTACTGTATAACGTAATTAAACTACATTTGTTGACCGTCGTAAAAATTTGAAGCTCAATCCCAAGACAAAAAGAACTATTAAAAGATTGAATTTCAGCTCTACAAAAAATTTTGAGTTTGTCCTATTAATATAGCGAAATTAAAGTTTATCGCAAATCTTGTGGTAAATTCGATTTTATATGCTGTTTTTAAAGGCAGCAGCCTTTCAAAGCGTTTATATTTAAGAAACTCGTCTAACACCTTTTGACTACTGTGAGAATTATTTCACCACCAGCACGAGGGATTTTACAATGCAACTTGAAATACCAAGAAAACTTTGATTCCTTGGACAGATTAATGTCGGAAATATAAAACTAAGTGGACTAAACCTATACTGTTGCGTTACAAAAATAATNGGAAAAAAAAAGTTGTGTGTGGTACTTGAGTAAATATGGTATTACTTCCCAAGTGAAAGAGAAGAGCAATACAACAAGTAACTTCATGGTATTTAAAGGAAGTGTATGAATAACTGAGTAAATGAACCTTCAAGTTCAGAATGCCATAAACTCACATAAGAAGCAAGTTGAGGCCCGGATTAAACTCATTTACAATATCCTGCCATTGTGATACATTTTCCCCACAACAAAAATGCTTGTTTCCCTAACTCAAGCATCCCTATAAATCTAACCTTTCCTCAAGTCAAAACCTCTGTAAGTCAAATTTGTTTGCGTGTCCCTTGAAATTTGACCTAAAGAGGTTTGACTGTAATTAATTAGAAGGCATTTATTTGGATGAAATTGGGCTACTTCTTGCTCAACAGGGGATGTGTGACCTTGGTGGTCTTTTGAGAACCATTTGCAACACATGGCAGTCGATTTTTTTTACACACATACAAACACCCACACTTTCGTCCTGATGACTCTGTCGGAAGAAAGTGAACCATCTGGGCAAGAATCCAGAAGAATGTACTTGATTCGATTCCTCCGCGACGTGACTAAAGCATGCCGTTGTTCGGCCAGTATGTGGCTCGAACCTGATGGTCTTTGCTGCTCGCCAATCCCCGTGGCATATCGAGCACAAATCTGCTTATCCCCCACCAGCAGCTCAGACTCGCTTCATCAGCACATATTTCCCCAGAGAAATTCCGCTTCCAGGTCTGCGCAGCAGTGCCAAAAGGCAAAACACATAAGAAGCTTCCAGCATTTTCGTTCTCCGTTCCCCGTATCTCTTGCACCAGTAGACAACATGACGTATACAAGGTTTGGTTCATAAGTTTTGAGACTTTTTGAAATAGATCCAAGGGAGTTTGGAAAATTCCAAAAAATGTCTTTTCTTGCATAGCCACATCATTATAGGCAACACGTCAGTGCTGTTCAACACACTCTCTACCAATTTCAATGCATGTAATAAATCCAATGATTAAAACAGTGCCAACATTCAAATTCTGTTAGTTGATCAAGCTTCTCTTTGATGGCGGAAATGAAGCTGCCCGTGTCCTCAAAAGCAATCCCTTTCCAGTCAATCATCACTTTTCGGAAAAGCCAGAATTAAGTCACAGGGCGTCTAATCAATTAACAGAACTGGATTTTTGGCACGTTTTGATCATTGGATTGATTGCATGAAAATAATACATTGAATTTGGTAGAGACAAGTTTGAAGAGCACTGAAGTGGTGCCAAATCATGGGTTTCTACGCGAATAAAAAAAAAGATTTTTGGAATTGTTGAAACCCCTTCATTGGATCTATTTCAAAAAGTCTCAAAACTTATGAACCAACCCTCATATTTACGCAATAGCAAATAAACACTGCTGAGGTTTTTTGTTTCCTCTCTTGCAAACTGCGTCACAAACTTGATTTGGACGAATTACTCATTCGTAACGGAAATTTAAACGCTGGCGACGCCTACGCTCTAATTATCGCTCGTATAATAATATTGTGTCGACGAACGTTTTGAAACATGTTCCGAGTCTTAATTTTGTTGTTGTTTTTGTTTTTGTTTTGTTTTCAAGTCTCTGCGGAGAAGGGCCTAATTAGCGCCTGCGATAAATGTGGGTTCGTACGCATAGAGGCAGCCACTCCTCTTCCGGCCCCGCGCTTCGCATTCGTGGCATTTCTTTTGTAGTGATTGCGGGTATACAACAAAAACAACATCTTCCTCAACAAAGGACATGATAATGTGACATCCTCGTCTCTCGAACAAGTCCGTGAACGCCGTGTGTGGACCGTCGTAAAATTCTGAAGCTTGGAAGAGCTTAAAAGATTGAATAACGAACTTGAAAATAAGTTAAAATATTTGCCAGAGGAAATTTGTGAGTTTATCCTGTAACGTAATTAAAACCCGGGTGTGGAGTTGTCGACCTTCGCAAAATTCTGAAGCTTGATCACATGACAAAAAGAGGTATTAAACAATTGCATTTTAGAAATTTTGAGAGTTCGTGCTACGACGCAATTGAACTGTGCGTGTCAAACGTCGTAAAACGTTGAAGTTTGATCACATAACAGAAAGATGAGCTATAGTTAAACGATGGAATTTCGGTCTCACAAAGTTTGAGTGTTCGTTCTATAACGTAATTAAACTACGTTTGTTGACCGTCGTAAAAATTTGAAGCTCAATCCCAAGTGTTTTTCTTGATAATTTTCTAACTTAAAGTCGAGATGTTTTTTAAAACTCAAACAGGATAATTATATCGCTTTAATTTCAAATAGCGTTTAGAACACCATTTAAGCTAAAATATACGACAAAAATTTGGCAGCAGCCTTTCAAAGCGTTTATATTTAAGAAACTCGTCTAACACCTTTTGACTACTGTGAGAATTATTTCACCACCAGCACGAGGGATTTTACAATGCAACTTGAAATACCAAGAAAACTTTGATTCCTTGGACAGATTAATGTCGGAAATATAAAACTAAGTGGACTAAACCTATACTGTTGCGTTACAAAAATAATCTCAGATTTTCATGATGCATCTTGGTGCAGCGTGGGTTTTCAAATAATTCCTCACATTGATTTCCTGGTGATCCAGAAAACCCATGAATGCATTTTGTGAGCAAAAAAGTTTTACAGGTTCAGGCAGTGCCCCAAAATTTGACCCTAATCTATTAATTGCCAGATGAGAGTCAAAAATTGCAAAGTGGTCAAATTGCAAGACAATGTCAACTTCAATTTTTTTTACATTGAATTTGACATATTGAGTCTCTCTGATGCTAGTCAAATTGTGGTGCAAGAGGTCCAATGACATGACAGCTGCATTGTGGGATGTTGAATTGTGAGGTACCACCTGTATGATCACAAAAATGAAAATGTATATGCTTCAATTCAATGTAATTCATTCAATTCAATTTATGCTTCAATGTAAAATAAAATTAGAAAAAGAACAGCACATGTCTGGAAAAATCCAGATTATTACCATTTTTGAGAATGCATGTCTTACTCTCTGTGTTTTTGTCTGACGCAACATAGATGTCACTCCATCAGTTTCACAGTTCAGATTCGGGGATATCATCCGACTGACATGCTAGAAATACTCTTCGAATTCAAATCTGGTTTTTCAATTTTCATTACGACGTACTGTAGTTGTATGCCTAGCTCGGAAGGTGTATTTCATCTGCAAGAAGTTTACCTTCATTTGCTGTATGAAAAATAAGATACGTTCTTGGAGGTAAGAATAGTTTGATATTCGAAATAATTCGGAACTTTTCTTTTAATCTAGTTTTTCCTGCTAGAAGAGCTAAAAGAAATACAGATTTGTATTAGAATCACAGGCGTCTTATGCTTGATAAAATAGTCGATTGCTCATTACAGGACGGTTCGCTTTTATACGTCAGAACCTAAAAGTGTGATATTCCGTTCCAAGAAAGTGACCTGATTCGGGTTTCATTGACGTATCAAATTAAAAGAGAAGTCATCGGACACCGTGGCTCATCAGATGTGATCCCAGACAACATAATGTGACGTAGCCTTTTTCTTCCCTTCTGAAAAAGAAACTCTGCCTGCTTTCGCTGATGATGATGATGATGATGATTTCTAGTGATGTACAACTCGACGGACTCCCCGCGGACAGATGCCATTGTCGACGAAACCAGTCTTGAAAATGAAAATAAAATAAAACTAAATACAATTTTTCGGCAATTCCGGGTCGTTTCAACCTCTTGCTGGATGAAACAGCGAGAAGTGGCCAGACTTGCAGTCGCCCTTGGACCCCGTGTGCAAGGAAGGTCACAACACCTGCTGTTTCCTGGCCGCAGCACCAAAAAAACTTACTACTAAGTCGTTTGTGCGCAAACACTTACAGTACTTAAAAGAATGGGAAGGTGGCTATATACTTTCCTTGTTCACATCAACTACCGAAGTAGGCTTCGAAACACCTGCTATTAGATAATAAAAAAAATTGAATGAAACTCTCGCAACACACGACGGAAGACGGCTTTTCTTCGTCTTTTCCTTTATGTCTCTGATTGAAGAGACACGTAATTAAAATATTGCTCATCATGTAAACTCGGGGTCATTCACCGTTTGAAAAATTTGCGCAACCTGAGATCTTATTTTTTCATAATTTTTTGCAAGGAACTCGCGTTTCCAGGTTGAAAAGAACTTCGAAGGGAAAACAAAATAAAAAATTTCGGTAGGTAATCAATCATAGTCTCATCGAAAGTATCAAATCTGTTACTACATATAACGCTTTAACTCTACTCGAGATCAACTATTTTATCTCGCGTTTATACACCCCGCTTAAAAAACGTCCGTAACAACCAGCAGAAAGGCCAGTCTACGCCTTCGGTAGACTGATTATATACCTAATTTTTAATTCAATAACATCTGTATTTCTGATTTTAAAATACAGTAGTATACATTCTTCTCGAACCCGATCTAAAATTAATATTGCAATCATATAATACACACATTGCGAAATTAAGCTATAATAAGCGACACTTTCATACCGCAGGTCAAATCTTTCACGAGCAGTTTTTTTTAAAAGGCATATGCTTGACATAAAAATGTCTTCAGATGCGTAAAAGTACAGAATAATTAGCTAGTAAGGCACTTTTCAGTTTGAAGAAATGGCACACCTGTTCTTTCGGGAAGTGTTTAGGTTTGGAAATTATCTCATATTTTTCTATCTCTTCATTATCCTGGATAGTTTTTAAATAAATGTCATATGCCTTAAACTGGAACTGATTCAACATTCGTAGATTTATTCTATACAACTGCGTAGATCAGGAGCCTTCCGAAAATACGATAAAGTAATATTGCATTGAACGAACTCGCATCAGTGCAATTTCAATTTTCCGAATAATAATGAGCTAAGTCTTCTGCCTTCAATTGCCTGTTGCATTCATCAATGATGGAGCAGCTCATAATAATGGAAATTAATAGGGATAAAAGACAGTGGAGAACATTCTCGAGCTTCAGGGGTAGCAATTTACTGCGAGGAATACGGAAATGGCGAGTATGTTTTCGCGTTAATAGACCCACAAAAATAATAGTAGCTTGCTGATGAAGTGATGTTGTAGTTCAAGTAGGAAGTTCTGCATTGTATATAGGAGCACACATGTATATGAGCAAAGCAGTTGATGTCGAGTCCTTTTCCTTTTTGTGCCACGTTGGTCGGGTAACAAGCTGTATGATGCATTCCGAGGTCAGAACCCCATAAGAATCAGTGATCAGGAAACACAGCGGCACCCGGGTGACTCAACAAAGCACGCCCACGCCCACGGAATCTCCGTCCAGCGACTGACTTGCCTGGATTTGGTGCCCGGGTTCGGTGTTTGAATTTGGTGATGGTGCTGCTGTTGCTCCTTCCTTTTTTTGGGAACCCAGGGTTTAACGAGCTTGCCTTCTTTCGGCTCCATATAACGGCGTCCCTGCGCTTTCCAACTCTTTATTTTTTATTTTTTATGAACAGTATTAAATCTCCGTAGCCGGGTTGCCACGCGAGGGAGTTTCC
>CAJPEX010005556.1:0-15831 GCA_905338405.1 Notodromas monacha | reverse complement strand
GACATTGTCTGTTGCACATTTTGTGCGATTTTATGCGCAGGGTGAGGCGAAAAAAAAGTAGGATCTCTTCTTTTTTGACATTTTGGTAGGGGTATCTCATGATGATCCGAAGATATCTTGACGTGGCCGAGCAGAGAAGCTTTTTCGTCTCGCAAACTCCGAATTCTGAAATTCAGACCAAGTGTTTGTCATCAAACAAAATACAACTCGTTCAAACTTGGACTTTGTTCTAGCCGATTTACTGAGCTCATATTAATAAATTTAACACTTCACTCTCGCGAAAAGAACTTCAATTCTTATCTTCAAATTCAATTACTTCTTTTCTTAGTTTTTCATCCATTCCATATCACATTTTCAGCTTTGTGAGTTTGTCTGTTTGACATATCTTTTTCTCACATTCCTGGCGTACTGTGCAGCATTGTGAAATACCGGTTTGCCAGTGAGCATTTTTCAGTTTGATTCAGACCATAAAGTAGGTTTGCTTTTCGAGTTGGATCGAATTTCGTGGTCGCATGAATGCGGCAATAATTTTTTTCATGCTTGAAGAAGTTTGCCATTTGTCCCGAAGCCGACAAGTTTCGAATTTTTGCATCTGCGGAGATCACGTTGTCATAATCTCTCTCTTTAGTTTCACTTGTTTCAAGACGTTCCGCGGAATGAAAAAAGTTCACGCCTTAATTCTGCTTAGCTTTTTTCGTGGAATGCAATGAAGGGTTATTCGTGAGTATACGGTGATGTTCTTTTGCTGGGGCCTGTGACTGTTTCGGGCATCGATTTTTTTTTCCCCGGGCGGTTGGCTCCTCGCATTCTGGTCTCCGCTACCAGTCCGATGATGAAACTTTTGTGAGGTAGCAACGGATGGATGCCAGCCTGTCAAAAGTCCCTGTTGGAATCAAGTTCGATGAGCACCAATGCTTTAAAAATGTTCGAAAACGTTTTACTCGCCTATGACGCGCACCTTCTTCTCTTAATTAAAAAAAAAAAAGTTGCGTGGTGTACTCGAGTATGATAAAATACGGTATAAATTCTTTGAATATACGAATAAATGTGGATTTTATGTGCAGGCATTCATTCGACCACGAACTCGACTTTCCCGAATTGCACGCTTTATATTTTGAAATGATGGTGTAATATTTACCTTAATTATGGAAGATGAACTTCCTCGTGAAGTACATTGGGCCACCAACAATTGGAAAGCGCATATATTTCAGTTATCCCGTTCTAAACTTTTCAATTTGTATGGAATTTACAAAGCATTCAGGGCTGAAATAGAGATAATGTCATTGGATTTGAATTATGTTGTAAAATGTAAATAGTCGTTTTTACAAAAGGATAATGAGAGGAACGAAGAGCGTCGATACTGAAAGATCAAAAACTTACGATTGTGTGCGTCGCAAAATATGTAATTCGTCTTCTTCATGACGAAACTCATTCTGAAGGCTGCAAAGAAAGTTCAACGTAACTAATTGCAGCAAGTGTAAAACTCACACTTGAACCAAAGATCATCATGCAAGGTAAGCGTTTCACGTCGAAAGGCTTAGTTTGTCTGTGCGTCTCTCAATGAAAAGTCGAGACACCGGGCATCGTAACATTCGCTTCTACATGCATATCGGTAAATATTGCATCATTCTCTAAATTGAATACTGGATAAACTCCGTAGTAAAGAAAAACAACGATCGCTTTCCAGGAAACCTCAAGTAAACACCGTTATTCGAAATATCCACATATTCAGAGTCTCGTCTTCTGCATAAGCATGACTTCGAAAGTCGTTTCACGCGTTCATGTTTGCATAAGCGAGTACGTTTGCTCTCTCTAGTTCCGCATGACGGAAGCTATCGAGGATAATCTTCAGGGGGAATTTGTGATTTGTTGCTCTACTGAACAATGAACTAAGATGAGTAAGATCAGAAGGAAAAACTAGAAAATAATCAGCGCTCAAACAGTATTATTGTATTCTGCGCATCACGCGAGAAGCGAACGTGACGTGTTTTCAAATTTCTGACATGTTCCCACGATGTGGCCATGTTCACCAGAAAGAGACGAACGTGTCCACAAATTTTTTCTTCGTATGTGGGATATATTTTTGTTTTCAAAATGACCGAAATTCGGAAATTTGGATTGTCGCCGCTTTTTCTTCTGTGTGTTCTATGGACTGAAAGATAAAAAAAAGAGTCACAACTACGCATACGAGCGTGTTCGAAAACGGTGCGTGTTTGAAACACTCGTACCGAAAACAGCAGAAGAACACGAGATAAGTTAAGCGAAATCATTTTTTCATGTTAGACAAGGATTTAAATGAAACGCAGTTTGGTTTGATTAGGTGAGTAACCTTGAAAAAAATGCGCCAAAGTAGAATAATACGTGTCTAGTGTGTTTAATCAATTTTCTGTCTGCATTTTCAGCGAATTTCTCAACTGTTACCACTTATCCCGCATCACCTCTCTCATCCTAATTGACGAAATCGCTGTCACTTCTCGACGACACGCGTAGATTTCGTATCTTTGATTCAATCGGAACGATTCAGTTACTATTAATGTCCGTCAGCCTCCGGTTTCGAGTACGTTGACTAACTTCGAAGCAGTATATGTTCTGGTTTGACGTCGTCGTGTTCGTAAGGTTTTTGAAAAGTTATTCCGAATATTTCACGCGCAGATTACCCGAAGTTGTACCAACTAGTTTCATAATCCATCGGATCTTATGAAAATGTCTCGAAAATATTTCTTTCTGGTTCGTGTCGATTTTCTTGAATGGTTGCTGGCAACATGTTTGCGTTGTCGGAAGATGTACGAGTCAAACCTCGATAAGCCGCCAACATTTGTTTGTAGCGATTTAACGAGGTTGTTGGTTTATCGAAAAAGCTAAAATAATACGAAAATCAAGTATAATAAGAAATGCAGGTCTTATTCGTTGGAAAACCATCGAAATAATTTTCGGGTGCGTAAATTATATCTAGTTACTGATTTAAAGAAGTAAATTTTGTCATCTTTGTGTTCCTGCTTTTTAAAATTTAATTTGAGACCTCTTACAGAAACTTTAATTTTGTTGGCAGACTGTTGAAGAAAAAAAAAAGATTGGCAAGAGCATATTTGAGTTGTCAATAATTGTGGCGGATGGCGTTTTAACGGGGTTTCCGATTCTATTATCATTAGAAATGATTTTTTTTTTCAAAATTAATTGTTGGTTGCTGAGGGTTGCGCCTTATTGCGAGTGTGACTATTATTCATGATCAAATTTTTGTGTTCGTCTAGGTTACGAATGAGTACAATGATCTGGAAAGGGATGAAGTGAACATAATATCCGGTGCACTTGACTTGAAGAAGAAGACGGTTTCCGAGGTGATGACGAAGCTTGACGACGTTTTCATGCTGTCGTATGAAGCCGTGTTGGACTTTACGACGATGTCGGAGATTCGACGGAACGGTGAATGTCGTTTTGTCATACAACGTCTGAGAAACCCTTCTTCAAATGCGACGGAGATTGTATTAATTTCTGCCCAGTTTAGAATGTGGAATGCATGAATCTTTCTTAATACTGTATCCCGAACCCGTGAGAGCCAAACGAGGCATTGATTGTTTCTTGTCTGTGACCCAGAAACTTCTTGAAATTGTATCTGACATTGAATCAATTCTTGTCTGGAATCCAATACCTGATTATCCGATTGTCAAGTTGGTGCTTCGACGATTGATTTTCATCATTTTCTTGACAATCAAAAATCGTTGTGACCGAGATAATATTAATCCCTGTGCTAAAATTAGTTTGCATTGATTTTTAGAATCTTCTCGACGCCTGACTTCGCGGAAACTCTACATTTAAAAATCAGATCGGGTCAATTCTCGTTCTGAAAAAATTCGTTCGGGTTTATTTTACAAAATTTCAATCCCCATAATATTATGGAATGAATTTTCAAGGCTACTCGAGGATTCCAGTTTACGAGAGAGATCGGTCCAATATCGTTGGAGTGCTGTATGTGAAGGACTTGGTGCTGATGGACCCTGATGATGATACCCCCTTGAAGACGCTGTGCGATTTCTATCAAAATACCTGCTTCTTCACGTTTCACGATACGACCCTTGACGTCATTTTCAGACAGTTTAAAGGAGGTACGAGTTATTGAAAATCGTCAAATTGTGTCCTGACTTTTGCGTTGCTTGTGGAAATTATTTTTGTGAAGCTAATTGATATGTTGAACGTACCGGATTTCGACTGCCTTTGGCCTTCGGAATACTTTATCTCAATGCATTATTCTTAATCAACTTGAGACCATTTATTGTTGGAAAACTTGAACCCACTTATTGTTGAAAAAATTGAACCCACTTATTGTTAATCAACTTGAAACCACTTGTGTGATCTCGAGGGAAATTTTCCAAATATTTGTCAAAGAGTACAATCGATTTTTAGGCCATTTAAAGAACTATTTTGTATTACCTCTTTGATGCTTCATCAACTCCATCAAAAACCTCCGCGCCGAAATTTTCATTTATAAATTCGTAGAGATTCTCGCGATTATATGAGTCGTTGTGTTATCTTATAGGTACCGTACTAGATTAAACTTTGCCCTACTTTTCCGTTTGTTCGGTTGGTTATTCGCAATTTTTTAATGAGCGAGTCCACTTTTTAAATGAAAGAGACGAAGCTGAGCTTTGAAAATAGGGTTCTTGTGGACCATTTTGATCACATTTTCGCAGGCGACCGTGGGCATATGGCTTTTATTCAACAAGTCATCGATACGGGGGAGAAGGATCCGTTTTACGAAGTCATCGGGATTGTAACTCTCGAGGACGTGATCGAGGAAATTATTCAAGCGGAAATTGTGGACGAGACCGATGTTTTCAGTGAGTGGTTTCAGCTACTTTGCCATCGAATTTTCACGTCTTCCACTGCGAGTACCCTCCCGTTTTTTTTTTCTTTTTTTTATTCCCTCGAAGGATAATCCGAGAGGAATGTTTTTTGAATGAAGTGTTTGACGTCACTGCCGTAATTTTACCTTCAGTCATTCGGTTTGATGCATTTTTTATGACGGCGGTGGCAAAAGAAAAAAGAAAAAAAAGAACCCAACCCCCTGCTCTACTTCCAGTTTTCAAAGAATTTCTTGAGGAATCCGGGGAGGTGTTTCTGGGGAGAGCGAGGTTACTGAGCTTTTTTTCGGAACTGCCAATCTCAAGTCGATTCTTCGGAAGAATTCAAAATATCCGATTTGCGATTTGCTTATGGAGCTTTTGAAAACTTTAAGCGTCAAGTAACTTTTTTTGATAGTCGTGATCAGGTTCATTTTTTCGAATTATTTCTGAAACTCGAAAGCGAATCTTGTATTCCAGTGAAAATCCGACGATGAAAGCATTTAAATGGTACAATTCTCTTCAATGACCCTGTAATAAATTTAATTTCAAAAAGCAGTAGGAAACCTCATTCAGTTCGCGAAGCCAGCGAACGTCTCCGCATTTTGAATTCCCCATTGTGCCCTTCTTTAAATTATTTGCGAATAAAAAGTTTATCGTGAAGGGAGTGGATTGTCGTCAATTTTCTTGCTTCTTGATGATGTACAAATAATTTGCAGCCGACAATCGGACGAAAAAACGATTGCGAAGAAACGAAGCTCGAGAAAACGAGTCCTTATTCGTGAACAAAAGACTCGACACGAAACTGCGGATCTCACCTCAGTTGGCCATGGCTGCTTTGCAGTATCTTTCTACATGTGAGTTGCATCATAACTGATCTCAGAATCCGATAATACGAAATGTTTGAGGATATTATTTCGAATATTGATGTGATCGACGTATTCTTGCCAACAGCCGTGGAAGCTTTCAAACCGTTTCGAATCTCGGAGCAGATCCTACGAAAGCTGCTGCAGCAAGACATATTTTTTCTCATCAAAGCGCCGAAAGTTTGGGAAGGCAATGGAGAATCGAGCTACATGATTTATCAGCGGGTGACTACGGTTTTTTGCGATTGTTTTCGGACGTTGTTCATCAAACCTTCAACTTTCCAAAGGGCGAAATGGAAATTAACCGTGTGGCAAATATTTTTTAATCTATTTTGATTCACTCATTTTTTTTGTTCTTAAATGATCAGGAAACAAATGAAAAAACGCAAGCAATACCATTCCGTTTACGATAGCAACGCAGCTGTGAAATTCACGGTCGAGAACATAAGATTTATCGTAATTGTTTTTATTTGCCCAAAAAAAAAAATGCATTCTCTTCGTTCAAAATTATTTGCTTGGGAATCTTACGTGGAACTTTTTCAACACTTCATCGTCTAATGATGAATATTTTAGGAACCCGCGAAAATAATTGCGTCATTGCGAAGAAAATCGCAGTTACGAGAATAACGCGATCACGAACGATCTTCGAATCGCATGTTTCTCTAAGAAAATGTTATTGTAAATCGAAGTGTGCAGGATGTGGCATTTATTTGTGTGAATGTGTCGACTGAATTTAGGGCAAGCCGGAAGACTATTTCGTCCTTATTCTCGAAGGCAGAGCGGAAGTGATTGTTGGATCAGAAAATCTGACTTTTGAAGCTGGACCTTTCACTTGTTTCGGAATGCGAGCCTTGGGATTTCTCGACAAAGGTTAATATCTTCCTGCAAATATTTTGTTTTGAATTGAAAGTACGTTTTTAAATACTGAACTTCGTGTTCGTTCCAAAATATTTACTACGAAGAGTGCTTCACAACTGGCCCATAATTCTGACGATGTTTTCTCGTTCAACTTCACCGACTTGAATTTTATTTTTGTTCCGCAGTTTCTTGAAATCAACGAAATTTTTTGCGGGTACTTTTATCCGGTTCAGTCTATCTTTATTCGATTAAAAAAATTTTTTTCAGATGATCCCGGCCCTGCTGATCAACCAAGATTTAGCATATTCAGCACTGGAGCTATTCAAAACTCTCGTTCAGGTTCACAGCAGTTGAATTCGGTTCATTTCTCCCAAAGCCAAGAGAAGATGAGTCCTGGCACGGAAAAGAAGCTCCTCTCTAAAAAACCGTCAACTTTGGCGAGAAACACTTCACACAAGGTGCGTATTGCGCTTTTAGAAGAGCATGGTGTTATTTTGCCATACTTCAAGCATCCAACGATTCTTGCGTATATCTTTCTTGTTTTTAGTTATAATCATATCATTCAATCCTGTGACAATTTGACGTGTGCGTCGAACATGCGTAAGATCATAACAATTTTGTTGAAAATTATCAAGGGAAAGTGGAAGGGCTCAAAAATCAGGAGTGTTCAGTTGAATTTGTTGCGGTCTGAAGAAAGTAGCAAACGCTTGAGTTGATCCAGGAGAATCACATGAAGGGGAAATTATGCGTGAAATGAAATACCATTTTCAGATTCTGAAGCGAACAATTTTTGCGAGCTGGTGGCGAAGCGAGTCGTCATTTTCAGTGGAAGAGGCATCGGTGAATAAGTTTAGATAAATTGAAGCAATCACCGGAGCTGAGTCGAATCACTTCTATTGGTGTTAGGGCAAACATAGTCGATGTGTTGCACTTTCCCGTGTTTCATTCCCCCTGTTAATTTTAAACTGCTGTCGATTGAAAATCATGTCGACTGTAGTTTGTCATTTACTCACTTTCCACAGTGATCAGCAGTTGCTCGTTCACCTTTTTTTGTAAATTGAATTGAATAAGAACGAAGTGTGTCGTGGCTCTTCGCTGTCATTAAATTCTTGGAATTTTCGTGAATGCGCGTGTTTTCAGTAGTCGTCCCAAACGCAGTATAGGAGTAGAAAATACATTTTTCGAGAACAGTTTATCAGTGTAGCACAGTGGGACCTCGACATAGGGGCGCTTTAATTCAGAGACACTTGATAGTGAAAAGGAAGAAAGGCCCCGAAATCTCGACAATGTCTCGAGATATGGAAACTTTCCCAAAATTTCTAAAAAAAACTTGTAACAAAATTTCTGGATTATAATGTTTCTTGAAGAAATTAATCGATTTATATTGACAGACATTTTAAAATAAATTTCGTTATAGAATTATCCTAATTCGTTATGAAGAATAGGCTAGTTTGTGCTTCTTTTTTCAGTATTTTCCATGATGTGTGAAAAATATCGCTGGACTTGTTCTTAGCTTCGTAAGCTCCTTCTGATACCAAAAGATCAGATTCTGTGTAGTTTTCTTCTGCACAAATTTTTTTTATATTTATTCCAGTTTTTGGGACTTCCTAAATTTTGGCAAACGGGAGAATCAATTGAATATGTTCCAAGTGAAGCATATGAGAAAGCGTGATTCGGCATACAGACGCTCCGAAATAGGGACAAGGTCCAAGCCCCAATTACGTCCACATCTCGGAGCACCACTTCATTAGTTATGGTTCAGTCAAATTAGTCTTCTGTACTTCGTGGATAAAAGAACCGATAGGAGTAACGATTGAAAGTTTTTGAAACCCCGAAAGTTTGTTGAGTTTTTCTAGTAGCGTTCTGTGCCGATGATAATTAAAAACACGCCGATTATTATTTTTTTGTGTTGTTTCAATTGTTCTGGCACCCCTTTGCGAAAATTCTGATTTCGAAGAGATCATCGTTGGTTTCATTTCGTTATGATCATTGAACTTTGAAATATGCGAATGCAGAATCCGTCCCGAGACCCTCCCGGCGACGACACCTTTGAGGAAACGGCGTTGTTGGTACCGCCTTTGTGCCACTCACGCCCTACGCTCAAGAAGAACAAACAAAAGATCAACAACAACAACAACATTTTGGCCGGGTGCTCAGGCGCGTGTCCCCATTGGAACTCTTGTCCCTCGGTTATGGGAAAACCACCACCACCTGACAATCCCGTGAGGAAGAATTAGGTTTTTCCCTGGTTTCGGAGAATATTTCATTTTCCACTCTGAAAAGAGGAGGGAGGGGTATTCATCTGGGTGTCTCTCGAGGAAATCGTTCAATTTTTATAAAAATCTATAAGTGCTCTGCGGTTTTTCGTTTTATGAGTTTATTCGCTTTTTTTTCCTAGCGTTGATGCCCAGATGAAAACCCCGCGTTCTCGTTGTCTGTGGTTCGTGGGTTAGGGTTTGAGCAACCCGAGTTCCCTGTTCGTGATCCCTCTGGGAGAGGATGATTATGAGGTCTCATCTATTGTGCGTTAAGTCGGGTCACAGCTCTTTTCCAGCATTGTAGATGTTTTTCTAGTCGTAGAAGGTGTTCTGGCATGGATGCATTTTCGTAGTGTGTGTGTGTGTGTGTGTGTTTGGAAGTACTGTACTATACTGTATCTTCAAGACATTTTCGGTCATGGTATCTGTTGAGAATATTTGCAAAATGTAGTGAATTAGAAGAAAGGTGAGAATAGGGAATACCGGAAATTCCGAGTTTTCTTCTGCGTTTATTTCGGCTATGGTTTAAATTTATTCCACGATCAGGCTCATAAATACTATTGCAAGACTTGATCTTCGACGAAATTCAGGGGACCAAAAAAAACTTCGTTGCAAGAAGAATTTTGTTTTAGAGAACCCGTATGGGACCAGACAAAATTTTTTTAAATATTAGAAAATCTACGTAGACAAAAATGTTGTAGAGGGCGAAAGCCTACCCGTAATTACACAAGGGTTGTTTCAATTCTGCGCGATATTGAGTATCTGTGTATACAGTATTTTGCTCCAAGCGACGCAACAAATAGTGAAGTATTTAATTTGTCAAAATTTTTGAGGGTTTTTTTTTATCGCACCAAGATGAAAACGGAAGCTTTGCGTCGGAGAGCACATCATTCATGCTGTGGTGTGCTGAATATTTTTTTTCGAGATACTGTAGATGTTTGAGCTGAACATTTTTTAGAATTACCGTATTTTTTCACATGTCTGTCCAAGATTTTTCGCGATTTTTATTGGATGTGGATGATATACAGTAGTAATTTATTTGTTTTGAGATATTTTTCAAGTCTGATTGAATATTAATTTACTTGGAGTGGGAAAAAAAGGCAAAATTTTCGGAGAAATTTATCGAACGAATAAAAAAAATTGTTGCTGTGCAGGAATTTATTGAATGCAAAATATTTGCATACTGCGTGTTTCGATGCCTGGTGTTTGAGTAGAAGGTTTTTTAAAATCATTGCCAGTTTTCGTTATTCCGCTATAAATAGAAAAACCTCTTGATCAACAATATGAACTTCCTCTGCTCTAAGCATTTAGCGTGATTTGCTCTTTTTATTTTCACGTAGCACCGAGAGGCTTTCTGATGCGTTGAAGCATCAAAGTGTGTGCGTGTCTGATGTATTGGCTGATCGAATTGGTCTTGTTTTCTTCTTTGTCTGTTCGTGTTCTCGGTGTGCTGTTGGTTATTGGTTGGAAAAAGTATGGCGATGAAGAGCCCATGCCAGCAATTATCGAACCCGAGATGCCTGACCCAGGCGTAAGTTTCATTCCAAGCCCCCCTCTTTTAAAAAAATGGAGGGGGTTTCAAGACTTGCTTGATGCTGTAATAAGCCATGCAGGTTCAATCTTGTGCCCGGAAAAGCTGTAGCTTGCTCGAAAAGGGAAGAAAAATTGCTGGAAGCTTTGTTGCGAGCTTGGAAACTTCTCAGGTTTTTTTTTGTTGTTTCTCCGTCTCTTGCTTCACCTGTGGTGTATGGGTGGGAGACATGTGGTCCCATCATTTTGTGCTTTCTGCTGCTGTTGGTGTTGTTTACGGTGATGGGGGGTTTTCGGTGTTTTGCTGTACAAACGAGCTTGTTTTGCCTCTGCAAGTTTACTGAGATGCGTGTTATACTGCGAAGGGTGCAAATAAAAACTTGGGCACATCTCGTGCAAACACGGCCTGATGTCACACTCTCGACATTGCCTAGACTCGAAGTAGTTTTAGTCTTCAAGAGTCATACAGCGACGCTCTTCTCGAACGGCCTTGTTTCATTCCACGAAGCAGGAGTGCAGTTCAAGAGACGACAATCAACTGGATTCGGAGGTTGACAAGGTTCGAGAAACGGGTTTCTTTTAAAGAGATGGCGCTGTAATCGGCTTAGGTTTTGTATGTTGATTTGAATGCGCAGTAGTAACTGCAAGGTAATTTCAAATACAGTACTGTAGTGAACTTTCCAATGGCAGCCAAAGTTTTCCACGCGTATCTTAATTTTATTGAGAGAGTTTGGAAATTAACAATTTTCTAATGTATTTATCATATCTGGTGGAAATTTCGCAATTTTTTTTGCATTGAATAAAAAAGAATGAACTTGTGTGTGGTGAGGGGGGCATGGGTTGCATAGTGTTAATTTACAATTTTCCTAACCTTTGACTGACACAGTAATTTGGAAGGATGCTTTTCTTAGAAATCACCATGCACTCAATCTCCGAATGTGAGAGAATATTGAATGGCACAGATATTCAAGAAAGCAAACGGATACTTTTATTTTAAAACGCTTTTGTGAAAGAAGTGTGCCTTTTATTTTACTCAACTGTTCCAAAAATGTTTGCGAAATCTAGTGAATGGCGAATAAATCACAGTCGGCAAGGTAGAACGTTAAATTGGAAAAGTGTGAAGTTAAGGTAGAAAAGTTTTACAGCTTGACGCCCGAATTGAAGGTGCTTTCTGTCCATTTATAAGTTCTCAATTTCATTTTGCATGCTCTTATCCAGATCTGGAAAGACGCGGAGAATAGCACGAATCTGCAAAGGTCGCGTCAGCCGAGCGTTTCATCCGCCTTGTCAACACCCTCAACGCAGCGTCGAACTTCAATGGACTCGACGATCGACACGCAACCGCCGTCACCGTCGATGCCCGGCCGCGACGCGACGACGACATCCGTTGGTGACTGTGCAGAAGAACCCGGAACGGGTACCGGAACTGTCGTTTCGAATCCAATGACGACTTCCGTGTCTGTTGGCAACGGCGGCGTGCCTGAGAGCGCTGTCGTGGATCGCGCTGGTGGCGAAGGAGATTGTCCTTGCTGATGATTTCGGGTCCGGCCATGTTCATTTTTTTGTTTTTATTTCTTTCTTTTTTTTAGGCGTTCAGTCGTCTTTGTGGGACATGTGCGAAATATTCCCGGAAGGTCACTTTTCCCCCCTTGAACGTGTTCCTTCCTTGCACCTTCGCAATTTTCCTGCATTATCTTTCGAACTTCCGACTTTCGCACAAAAAGCCGCGTTTTCCCAAAATGATGATTCTTTTGTAAAATTTGTCTTTGTTGAATTTTCAAGCATTTCCGTCTACTCTTATTTTGTTTTTAATCCAAAATAATATGGAATATTTTTATGAATAGATGGTTGTTTACATTTTTCTTCCTTTGACAGAGTAGGCCTCAGATCTGAAGGGGATGAAATTCAAGCTCTTGGTCTAATGGTAGCTCCTCAGCATTAATTTGTTGTTGTAATTTCAGGTTGAAATTTGGACCATGTCCTGTAGTATTCCGATTTGAAAATTGAACCAGAATTTTCGAGCTAATTCCGCTAAAGCACGTGAAAATACCCGTTATGATTGCTTTGGAGAGACATTTCCCACGAAATCTTTTTTATTCTTGGGGGAACGGAATAGTAGTGATACTGCTCCCGAATTGTGTTCAAGCTTAGTTGTCTATTTACATTCAGAAAAATCAGTCGATTTATGATTTCGTTCATCTTCAAATTGATGTTTCCCTTGATGTCTGATTTCAAAAGTAGAAATAATGGTTGAAGTTATGGTAAACATTTTTTTCAGTAACTTGAAAGTATGCGAGGGCGATTCTTTTCATTCGTTAGAGTTTCGTTTTTGTACGTCTTCGCAGTTTTTGGTAAGAAGGTATACGTCCGTGTGCCTCTCCGAGTAGAAATGTTATGTGATTGAAAAGCTTAACGTTGAGTGTACGAAATTATGATTTTATTTGGGAACTTCGACCAAATTTCGTAGATGAACAAATTTCCGGTGTCCGTGATTGATTTCCATTCTATTCTATTTATCGTTCAATTTCCATTAATTTACATTTGAATTATTTTTCCGATAAATTTCCAAAATAAATTTTTAATCCACGGCATTCGGAAAATTAGAGAGGAGGAAAAGGGATTCAGAGTTTTTATCCCTCTCTCGGCTTTTTGTTAGAGAATAACATTTGGAAACGAATGAAATCACGGACGGTAGAATTCTGCAATTTCGCTTTTCTTACTGGGCTTCCTGAATCTCAAAATTTAAAGCAATATTGGTGCGAATGAGACATTGAAAGTGTTGTAACGTTATCCTCGTGCTAGGATCTGTCTGATCGTCTTTTATTCTTGAAATCTTTTCCAAATTGCGATCGTCTTCTCATTGATTTCTCTTGACATGAAAGAAAATCAAATGCTTGAGGTGTGTGATCAAATTTGACTCCGTAATTTGGCAAGTGCTACAATTTTTCGACGCACTCGTAAAGAAACAGATCCTCGTCAGAATGCGGGGAACGAATTTTTTTTTGGATTCAAAAAGAGAAGTCTCGTTGATTTGCGGTGGCTGGAAACGGAAGATAATTTAGATCAAGAGAAATGAGTGAGAGAAACAAATTTCGCGATCTCTTGTTAGCGGTATTTCCCAGCTAATTCTTCAAAATTTTGCGCGTCATATTTTTTAAAAATCTTTTGAGAAAGTTTTTTTTTCACGTTTCCGGGTTGTTCACTTTGGCAACGACGTGCGATAATATTGATAAGGAAAGGAATCGTGGTTCTGTCACTGCGTGCGTGTGCCGTTATTCCCCTCCATGTCCGAGGAATGGTTTTTCTTTGAGGTTCTAAAAGAGTGCAATTTTTTGATTGTCTCGGATCCTGTCCCATTTTTTAACCTTGAAAACTTCTTGATCCGTGGTTGAGTGCGTTTCGGAAGAGCGCATTGGCGAAACAGCTCTTGTGCGAGACGGGTTTTTAGTGGAAGATCATTTTACTCTGCTGAGGTTAGACTGGCCTTTTGGTAAGCTCTATTTGAAAATATGTTTTTGACCTTGATTGATATTTTTATTGTTCGCTAGATTTTCATGTTGTTCTGCCCTTGCGTCGTTTTTCACGTCCTCGTTGCTTTGTAAGGACGCGTTTTTTTTCGTTTTTTTTTAACCTAACGCAATTTTTTGGAATGTTTCGCTCTTTTGAATAGTTTGATGTCGTGCAAATAGTTGATTTTTCTCGTGCTATTCTGTGGTTTCATTGTTCTGCGATTTTTGTGGACACCCGCTAGTATGCCATTCGCTGCTTTCGAGACGGGATCAGCTGTCAAATTTTTCGCTATTCGTCGCGTGAATTTTGTTCGAACTTCTTAAATTTTTTCCCGTCATTCTTCCAATTCAGCGTTTTCTTGGTGCAAGTGCCTGCGGATGCGCGATTGAACTTTTCCGAGTGTTATGATTGGAGACGCTGTTGATGTATTTTTTTTCTGCATCTCCGAAATCGTTTGTGTTCTGTGGCATCAAAGCTTTTTTTGTGTTTCAAAAAAGAGACTGGATCATGAACAAATTCGATTCTTCGAGAGTCCTTGCCAAGACTTTGAAAAACAAAGAAAACGAGTTGGCAGGAAACGAAGAGGTAAATATTCTGTGGAAAAATATAATCGAAGAGGTGCGTGCAATGAGGAGCTTTTCGTTTGATGCATCATGATTGCGTTTACGAAAAAAAATCAGTTTTCAGCAGTTTTATGAGGTTTTGCTTGGAGTTCGATAGCTCATGATGTTCATTTTTCCGCAACAAAAAGAAATGAGATATGAACGACCGAACCGGGGAAGTCGAATTGGCATTCCCTTTTTTTGGTGTGAAGAATGTTGTCCCATTATCTACGATGAGTATTTTGTTTTGTTTTCGAAACGCAGGAGTAAAAAAATTGCGATTTGAAGAAGAAAAAAGTTATATAGTCGATAGTTTCTCCAGTCTTCTTTTTTTCCGGACGGGAAAGTTTCGATCGTGGGCGGTGAGAGAAATGGTTTTTTGCTCGAGAAAAGAATATATTCGTTTGATGCAATTGTCTCTGTAATTATAGGTCTCGTTTACTGGCATCATTGGTATAAGCAGGAAGTTAAGTAGGAAATTTCACCATTTTTTCTTGTTGTAATGATGTGCAACTTAATTTTTTTTGCGTGTGACATAAAGTGTAAAAATGTAGATGTTGAGAGCGTTCAATCGTTCTTCGCTTGAGCTCCTTCCCGGTAACCTTGCTATAGTTAATGGCCCCAATTTTCTGGGAATAACTATTCGAGTGCAAATGGCATCTCGTAAATTTTGCAATTTGATTTGAACAATGGTCAAAGACAATCTTGAGAATTTCAGGGAATTTTCTGACGTTCTGCTTGTACAGTGAGACCCTAGTATGTTGTGGACACCCTGACATATGGAAAATTTGACTTAGGGACACTTGAAAGCCAAAAAATCAGGCCCAACATCTGGACATTGTCTTAAGTTAGGGAAACTTTTCTGAAATGTTCCCATGAAATTGAAACATTTTTTTTTCATTTGATACTTTTTGAAAAAATCAAGCTATTTATATTAACAAAAATTGAAAATGTATTTCATGATGAATTCAGTCTAATTAATAATCAAAAGGAAGATGATTTTGTGCTTCTTTTTTCAGAGGATTTTTCTTTCATGAGTGCATTTTTGACCAATTTTTTCCTACTTTATTTCAAAATACAACTAGGTACATTTTTACCGCTATTTTCTTTCCTCTGTGCCAATAAAATGATGCTATAAAAGCCCCCCCCCCATTTTGAAAATTCAAGTTATGGAGGTTTGATGAGAGGGAAAGCTTTTGAGCTAGGATCTTCTTGATGCATTTTTTCTAAGGCAATTCAGGCAGATATCTTACATAATAAAGTTACTTGCCTCCGTAAGTTGGTCAGATTGTTTCTTCGCACCCTTCCCTTCCCAGTTGCCCCCTACCTCCCTCCCACAGAGCCCCCAGAGAGGCCTGCAGGAGGGTCCCGT
>CAJPEX010005555.1:0-12670 GCA_905338405.1 Notodromas monacha | reverse complement strand
ATTGATTTTTGGCCACGGGACAAAGATATTTTTTCTCTAATTTGAAATTTTACAGAAAATCGACGAGTGATTGAAACTCTTATTAAACTGAAAATCAGTCAAAGAAACTTTCCAGCCCCTGCTGAAAAAAAATCTTCAAATCAAAGCCCTTTTCTCAATCCACTTTCAATATCTGGAACAGGATCTGAATATATCAGAATAAAAAGATCAATCGAAGAGCGGACGTGATACATCATTTCTTCTCCTTTCTCTTGTTAACTGTTTTCGGTATGATTGTAATGGCCATGAATTGGAGGGCGGAAATAAAAAGTACAGCACAAGTACGAGTATTGTAATAAACTTGTATCTGAATCTTCGTTCCTTGCACTCGATATCACTACTGTACTGTGTAGATTCAAAAAGCTGACCAAGCTCTCACGATAATCCCTGCTTCAATTTCCTTGTGAATTTATGTGTATCAAAATATTGGTCTTCTTAAATTTTTTTTTCAAGTTGGTGGAACTTGAAAATGAGACGGGATCCAAACTGAAGTATTCAAATGTTTTCATGATTTGCAGGCGGAAACACAAATCTGAGATGATTACTTAATTGGTACAGTACCAGTAATTTCTACACATTATATATGAACCGGAAGTCCATTTTTATGCATCTTTTTTCAATTTGACGTGTGCCCTTGTGCCCATGTCGATAGAGGTTCTTGAAGGGGGTTCCGTCATCAGGAAGTTCATTTTGAGTTTTCAATAATGGTCACGTTTATCGCGGGCAGAATTAAAAAAAAATTCCGAAGTCAAATAAAAGCCGGCGAAATTATTTCACGGTTCTGAACCTGTCGTCGAGGCCAGAGAAGCGACACGAGATAATAATAATCATCTTGCCCTCGGGCGCATTAGTTGTGCTATCCCATTTCGTCGCCCATCTTCTCTTCGACTTTTTTTCCCTTTTTATTTTTTAACATATGCCGTATATATGCACATATATCTTTTATTTTTGAGAGGATTCGGTCTGGAGGAAAGAATGGCGAAGTCAAGTCGTTAAAAGAAATAGCAACTGCGTTGGAAATAGTCGCAGGCACGAACCGAAGAGCCGCCCTTTGCAGAGTGCGACGAACGCAATTAATTCCACCCCGCACTGCTAATTGGTCCTGGCTTCGCGTCAGTGAAAATTATCCTCGGCAGAAAAGACTTGATCTTCCATAAATTTTTGTTTGTTTTTTTTTCGAGTCTCAGACATCTTCTAGATCTAGCCTTTCGCCCTCTGCTTTTCATGGTTAAAGGAATGGAAAGCTTTTCTTTTATTCGCGGAAAATAAAAAATAAATCTCCTGAGTATTCGATTTGTGTGATGAAAATCAATTCGTTGAGCAGCGAAAAATTTGAACCCTTAATATGTGAGTAATTTTTGTCGACTAATGGAATGTCTTCCTGTTGAAGTACTGTACTGTTATTGTAAATTGATGATGTATAGAAGACTTCATCTGTAAGACAATTGATAACGATGAATGCAAAATAGAGAAGTCACCTGCCAACATTTTTATTGCACCAGATTTTTCTCAGCACAGTTCAGTTTTTTATTATGAAAAATCAGGGTTTAGCCTTATAAATGTGGAGAAAAAGCTACTGAAATAAATTCCTCTTATATTTGTTTCTCAAAAATACCAAGCGGAACTGGAACAGGAAAGGCTTTCTTCCGCCGCCGGAATTTTTCGCATGCTTGCCACCATCCCGATGAACCAATCGCACGCAAATTTGTAAAACGAAAAAGAATACTTCTTTTGAAAATCCTTAAATGAAAATCTCAAAAATGGACACATGTATTCTCCCGCGGTTGCATGCAAAGAACTTGAAAGGCCGCGTAGGATTAGGACTGTTTGAAGGAACTTGCCCAGTTTTTAGTTGTAAGTACATTTTTGAAATTTCCCTGCCGATTAATATCAAAGAGCAGGAACCAGAAATTTTGCAAAATCCGGAATTGAACGAATTTTATTGCATCTCCCGTATGGAGCCATATATATCCTTTGAAATGAAAATTGATGTAATTTTTAAAGCAAAGAAAAATGTTTTGAGATTTTACCAAAAAGCTCTCTTCAGGCTTTAAGAATGCTAAAAATAAAAACTCAATCTCTGCTGGATTGATGGCGTCTTAAATAAAGAATTTCGTCTGATCATGTGTGGTCTCGGAGAACCCGGCTTTTCAGGGAAAGCAAACTATGAATAGATTTCCAGGGGGGAAAACAAATGCCGAACGATCTTTCATTGAGCTTGTGTATTTTTTATTTGATTTTCGGTATTGTTTTTTTTAAATATGAGCTACACGAGCTAATTGCGACTTACGCTGCGGGAAAGTGGACGCCAAGTGACGGATAAGGGCGTCGGGCTAGTTCATTTTTTGAACAACGAAAATTAATACATTGTGAAGAAATAAAAGCAAAGTTCGAAAAAAGCGAAACGCCTTGGGATGCGCTTCATTCATTTTCTTTCTTTCATTCGTCGCCCTCGGGGTAGCGAGAAGAGGATGATTATTTTTCTGCGAGGAAGTCCGTGTTTACACGCACTTAAAAGCTTTTGTGTTTCCATAAAATTCACTCCCCATTTTTTTCAGTTCGTGGCAAATTCACAAATTAATACCGTACAGTGAAAAAGGTTCTACGGAGCTGAGAATTTGACAACGTGAGGCAAATGCACTTGTAAAGTAATTTCTTACTTTTTGGCATGACAAAAAATAAAACATCGGCGATGGATACTCCGGGAAACTGCGAGAATTTCTTGAAAGCCCTCGGGCGATAACTTTCATCCTCGCCCACACTTCACCTGAAAAGCAACAGGCCTAGTTTTAATGAACCCAAGGATGGATGCGATGCTCGGAGCAGGAATTCAAGTAAACAATAAACTGCCGAAAGGAATCGCGAATGAATTATCCCCCCCCCCTAAGTGACGGATAAGGGCGTCGGGCTAGTTCATTTTTTGAACAACGAAAATTAATACATTGTGAAGAAATAAAAGCAAAGTTCGAAAAAAGCGAAACGCCTTGGGATGCGCTTCATTCATTTTCTTTCATTCATTCGTCGCCCTCGGGGCAGCGAGAAGAGGATGATTATTTTTCTGCGAGGAAGTCCGTGTTTACACGCACTTATGAAGGCTTTTGTGTTTCCATAAAATTCACTCCCCATTTTTTTCAGTTCGTGGCAAATTCACAAATTAATACCGTGCAGTTCAAAAGGTTCTACGGAGCTGAGAATGTGACACCGTGAGACAAATGCATGTTTAAAGTAAATTCTTATTTTTTGGCATGACAAAAAAAACATCGGCGATGGATGCTCCGGGAAACTTCGAGAATTTCTTGCAAGCCCTCGGGCGATAACTTTCATCCTCGCCCACACTTCACCTGAAAAGCAACAGGCCTAGTTTTAATGAACCCAAGGATGGATGCGATGCTCGGAGCAGGAATTCAAGTAAACAATAAACTGCCCAAAGGAATCGCGAATGAATTATTCCCCCCCATGGGAGAAATTTGTTTTTACATTACGTATATATAGCGTCAGAATTTTAAGAAAGGCGTGAAAAAGAAAGTTCTTTCCGAAATCGCATTGCGTCAGCAATCCAGAAAACTGGGTTATAAGTACTCATGTCCGGATTTTTTCCTGATCACTGAGAAGTTTGCCGACTTTCTCTTGGCATCTGCAGGTGCGAATTGATTAGATTATGGTTTTCCAAATTCATATATCTGGCAAGTCATTTCCATAATTTATGGTTCATATCCTGGCCCATTTTCTCTCGGTACTCCATAATTTTTTTTTACTTATTTGGTTTCGAGGGCTTCATCATTGAAAAGTGCGAGTTTCGTCACTAAAAAAAAAAGAGTTAAAAATCTCGACAGTGAAATTGAACGCACTTTTGTGAAGCAGCACTTACTGGCGTTCAATATTTAGATCTTGTGCACAGAAATGCCATTGTCAAAAAATTGATCCATGATCTTTCACTTTTAGAAAATGACATTCAAACCTTGTGCCGCACATGTTTAACGAATAATTCCTCAAAAACACTCCACAATTCTTTCATTTTAGGTCTTCAATATCAAAAGATTGAATCGGTGGCCAGAAATCTGAATCCTCATATTCGTATTAATTTTTTTTATATACAGTATTTCACCGACTGAATTGTCATTGTAACAAGCATATGATTTTGTATCTTTTCACATTTCAAAGATCAATTCGTCCTTCGAAATCCTTGCACTATGCTGTGATGGGGAAAATATTTTAAAAAATTGGATTATTATTATATTCGACTTATTGCACAGGTCAGAATCTATTACTTTTGTTGAGAGCGTAACTTTAATTTTTGAGAAACACTTCGATTTTTTAGCCAATTTTTGCGGGGAAAATTTATATCACTCTCACTCTCTCTACGATGAAATTCAGGGGACCAGAAAAATTCGGTTTAGAGATAAATTCGCTGTTGAGAACTCTTGATAACGTGGGGATTCATCCCTTTGGAGGCAAAAATTAAATTCTTTCTACAGATCAAATCGTTGTAGAGAGTTTATTTAACTTCCGCGAGTTTCTGCGGACAGACTCGCCAATAAACCCTTAACAAGTAATGTTTTGAAAAGCAGGGCTTTTTCTGCGCGGAAGGAATCGGTTGATTCGCGTGAAAATCTTTCTTTTTTTTTACTATTATGAATCCGGAAATCGTCGCTAGACGCGGGGGGATGAAGGAAACTCGTTTCTTTCCCATAGTCGCTCGAATAGAAAGAATCCCGCCTTTTCTAAGCGTTAATCCGTGGGAGGACGCGAGCGATTTTGGCGAGTGCGCGAAAAGGTCGCGGAATCGTTGCAAGGTTCATCTGACCTCTGCTGATGATCATTGAGTTGATGGCGGACGGTGTTGCGGTTTTCCTTTTGTATCACAGTACTAGAGTATTATTATCATCATCATGGTTTTCAATTCCCCAGCCCCGTGAAACTCGTCCTTGAAGCCAGAGGGAGGGGAAATGATCCCGGGGTTCTATGGTGGAACAAGTTGAGTGACACCCGAGAGTGTCTCGTTGACAACCGTGGCAATCGACCCACGGCATTCAACGAATGCAATGATAAAAGAAACCCTGGAGTTCGTGCAGGGAAAAGGTTCTTTCCAGCTGGTTAGAGTACGTGACCAACCTTATTTTTAGATATACTGTGACTAATCATAATCTGATCAGCATATTGTGAAACACTGAAATTCAAGTTTTAATGCATGCTGCTCAAATCAGTTTCTTGCAACAACAGTATCGTCTTCATGAATTCATTTTAGGTTCGTGATATTTGCATTTAATTGCGAAATTCCCTCGAAAGTTGCACTTGATTTGCATGATCTACTGTATTTTTTGGGAAAGTTGGGCACGTCTGATTAGGTCAATCGGGAATTATATTACCTGATACAGCATCGCTAAACCTAATCTATGTTAGATTACTTTAGTTGAATATTCATAGCTTAGATCAGCTCTTTGTTAGGCTATCATGTGTATGTTGATCGATGTTTTTTTAGATTTCAAGTTCCATTAAATGACGATACCTAATCTTGCGAATCTTATATAAGACCTTTAGGCATTGGTTTAATTAGTTATATGACAGTTTTCTTCACTGATTAATTTAATCTGTCATTTTCTCTTATTGGGCTGCGGAAAGCAAACTTTAATCAGATTAATTCGGAGAATTTATAGCTTTCGTTAACCTTTTTCATTTGATCTGCTGGAATAATTTGGTAATCTACTGTATCAGAGGTATTTTGAATTTAACTTCAGTGAAATTCCAAATGAAATATAAAACTGTTGGAATAAAATTGTAAAAGCTTTTTCCTTCTTTTTCCTCAGTCGGTTGTATTTTTCTGCGTATACAGCCGAAACTCTCGGATGTTGGTTCGGAATTCCGCCTCTGGAACTTTCGGGACGAAAGTGAATGGCGTTTTTGTGTTTGGCGATGCGAAGAATGGCAAAAATTACAGCTTCCCACGCGAAAAAATCTCGCCGGAATTCCGTCGCTTCCTCGATGAGGAAGTCGTGCCTAAACACTTATCTTTCCGACTGCATCTCCTTCGTGTGTGTGTGTGTGTGTGTGTGAGAGATTGAGTAATCCGATGTTCTTCCTTCATTCTCAAATTTTAATGCGCATTTATTACGATATCCTTCCGGAGTTTTGTGGATCGCTTTCGCCTTTAGTTCGTGCATGTCGGGGTTTATATACTGTACTATGATTTATTTATTTTTATTTCTTAAATCCCAGAGGAAGTATTTGGTTCTGGTCCCGCCCGGCGCCGAAGTCTATTTGTCAAGAGCCCCTTGTTTTATGCTAATTTCTCTTCACGGGGATTCGGTTGCGCAAGTGAATTTCATGAATAGATCGGTTAAAAAGGCCGCTGCCAAGTGTACGTCGATCAGATGAAGACTATATGGGTATGCTTTCTCCTGGAATTTCAGCTATAGTCTTTTCAAAAGGGCGCGAGCCAAAAACAACGGCTTCATTTCAATATTCAATAAATTTTCGATATATACTGTACAGTAAACCCTCTAAAAATTGGATGCGAGAAAGATGTTTCAAATTACAGCGGAACCCCGACATGCGGAAGATTCAACGGAGCGGCGCTAGAAACAAAAAATTATCCGGGAAATGTCTCGAGTTACAGACAGCACTTATCATCCAAAGTTTGCAGAAAATTGAAACAGTTATATTTTACTTTTGAATTTCTCTATGAAAAAAGTTAGCCGTTTATATTCAAAAAAAATTAAAGCAAATTCCTTGATAAATTCACTCAAATGCATAATCAAAACACAGGCTAAATTCGGGCTTTTTTGGAGTTTTTTTTTTCATCATCTCAGCTCAATATTGCAAGATTTTTTCTTGTTCATTTACTTCTTGAGCTCTTTTTGTCGCCGAAAGATCAGATTGTTTGTCTTCTGCATATTTATTTTCTGGATCTTCAGAGTAGTTGAGAAACAATTTTGTACAATTTTTTGGGGACTTCTTCCAAATTTTTGATGAATTGGAGTATCAATTAAATAAGATCCCATTGAAGTCTTTGGGAAAATTTGATCCGACATGTGGACAATCCGATGTAAGAATAAGGTCCAAGTACCAATTACGTCCGTATCTCGGGGCTCCAACAATACATATCGTCAAGAATGAACCCAAATATTAATTGAACTCGTCACGTCGTCGTCATGAATGCTGTAATTTTTTGGTGCTTTTCGCAGTTTACTGAATTTATGTAAATCATAAAATCCAAATTTGCTCGTGCGGTTTTTCACTTCCAGTACTTTCTCGTTCCAATTTTCTGTACATGCGCGGTTTCGGAAAGAGGTGAATTGTCCCGGGTCGTATGAAGAGGAAATCACCGTAATCGTACATCAAATCACAATCGATGAATCAATTTTAAGAGAACACTTCGTAAACATCAGATGCACTCATATAGAATATATCACTGATTAATTCAATGGACTGATCCGTTGCGTGATTCCAAGTACCAATTACGTCCGTATCTCGGGGCTCCAACGTTGGAGCCCCGAGATACGGACGTAATTGGTACTTGGACCTTATTCTTATATCGGATTGTCCCCATGTCGGATAAAATTTTCCCACAGACTTCGATGGGATCTTATTTAATTGATACTCCAATTCATCAAAAATTTGGAATAAGTCCCCAAAAGATTGTACAAAATTGTTTCTCAACTACTCTGAAGATCCAGAAAATAAATATGCAGAAGAAAAACAATCTGATCTTTCGGCGTCAAAAAGAGCTCAAGAAGTAAATGAACAAGAATATGTATTGTACAATACATATCGTCAAGAATGAACCCAAATATTAATTGATTTCGTCACGTTGTTGTCATAAATGCAGTAATTTGTTGGTGCTTTTCGCAGTTTACTGAATTTATGTAAATCATAAAATCCAAATTTGCTCGTGTGGTTTTTCACTTCCAGTACTTTCTCGTTCCAATTTTCTGTACATGCGCGGTTTCGGAAAGAGGTGAATTGTCCCGGGTCGTATGAAGATGAAATCACCGTAATCGTACATCAAATCACAATCGATGAATCAATTTTAAGAGAACACTTCGTAAACATCAGATGCACTCATATAGAATATATCACTGATTAATTCAATGGACTGATCCGTTGCGTGAAAACTTGGTGATGACAGGTGTTGAAGCCAAACCGGAAGACGAATAATTGATGCTTGCTTTGGGCCGCCAATGAACCGGAAATAACTAATGGATTAAATAATTTATGTTGTTGAACATTTCCCGAGCGATAATTCCTATCCATTGATCCCTGTTTTGCCAAGAGAAAGTGATGAAGTTTCGATTCTATGCGTGAGTCTATTTTTTCTGAAATGGGAAATCGGATTTGAGACGCGAATTCACTGGCCCTTACTAACCTGTCTAAAAATGATTCAGTACACACTGGGTTGTTGGGTGAAGAAGGGTAGTAGTTAAGGACTTGTTTTGGTTGGGCTAATCGCGGAAGTTCACCCTTCTTCGTCCTAAAAAAAAAAGGAAAAAAGGAAACCCCTAAGTTGCCAGAAGCGGATTTTCTTTCGCACGTGAACCTTTCCCTTCAACACGCACCCGATTTTTATTTCAAAATCCTGGAAAAATTTTCTTCAATGGGTTTTTTTTTGTGTAAAGAAATGCGGAAAAGTGAAAAACATCCATTATCACTCTTGTTTGGTTTGGAATGCCCTGGAGAACCCCCTTTTTTTCTTCTTCCTCGGATTTCGAAAACGTTGTCTTCGGGGTAAATCGTGGAAAGAAAATTGCGATTAGAAATTTACTGCGAACCAGAAAGGGCGCTTGCCAAAAAATAGCACTTCGTGCAAGATTATTTTTCTTCAAGATATCAAGCATGAAGCATAATTTGCGCCATGCAGATTTTCCATCCAGCTGGAAAAAGGTACTAAAACAATCATAACACGAAGGGAGCATTTTCAGAACGCATTTAATTAAGTCTACATGACATGCATTAAAAATAAGTCTACTTAAGGAATGGGTAACAAGAGGCCTAATTTCCGAAGTAAAAAAAAATCAAGGCTGACATTACATAATACTGTATTACTGTTGAGAAATGAATTTGAAATTTAGTGCATGCGCCACAAAATACCCTGAAACCATCCTTCTTTAAAGACGTCACAAGATTTAGAGTCTAAAATCTTAATGAAGTACGACACGACGGTTTAAAACAGTTAAAATGAGTAGCATCACGACTTATAGTTCTAACGGGTTTTGTAAAGTGTACAAAAGCAAAAAATTGCCGAAGTCTTTACCTTAAAGTGACACGATTGAAAAGCAAATAAACGTGCAGGGCTCGCGTCAAATCTGGGTTGATCCAAGATAAGTTTCAGAAACTTGGGTACAAAAATGAATCTTGAATGAAATAACAGGAATAAATAGCAAAATATTGCTCCTAAATTCGGTTACAGGCATGTTAAGGAATATGCGGGAATTCTTCAATGAAATGTACATATTTTAAATATAATTGTCCATTTTCTAAGTTTTATGACGCACCCTTTCGAGACGCGATCAATTCTGCTGAAATCGCGGGAAAAATAAAATACTTGATGTATTTCAGTTCATCGACCGAAACCTCAACGCAGAAAAAAAAAGAAGAAACAATTGCTTCTGACAACTTCCCAGCCCAAAAACCGAGTACTAATGATTCCTTAATTGGCTGCTCGGGTTGCCGGCGGATCAGTTTGGCAACTTTCATGTAATTGCGCGGTAAGGACGAGACTGTGTGGACGAAACGACGACGATGAATGAAAGGAGCTTCGTTTTTCCGACGGTGGGGGGTTAGGGCGAAAGCAATTAACGTCACTGACGGTTTGGAAAAGATGAAAAGAGCAGACAAGGGACTGGCTTTTCGGGGACCGGAAGTCTTTGAACCTTTTTTTATAGTTCCCGCCGTGTGCACTTGCTGCAGCATGCGCTAAAAATATGTTCTTTCGTCTCTCTCTCTTCTTTTTTTTTTTTTGTTGGTCTCCCCTCGACGGATAAAATTAATTTCTGAAGCAAATAAAATGTCAACGTTTCCCTTTCGCTTTCTCGCTTCATAATTTTTACAAAACTTGGAAAAGAGCTTCCTTCTGTTTTTCCTTTTTTCTTTTCGACTCCCGTGTGTGAGGGTACTGGTACAACTCAAACTTCCCGCCGGGGCTGAAATTGATGGGAATGTTTCGCCTTCCTGCGCTATAAATCCAATCGTTTCAAAAGGGAATTTCGCTTTGTTTCGAAGGGGTTAATTTCGGGGTACCTGGGACGCGATGCAACACTTTCAGCGGCGATGGTGGTGGTGGTGGTGGTGGTTGTATCCCGTGACCTGGTTCACACAAATGCAGCGTTTCATAAAGTAAATTTCGTTTGAGAAATCGCTGAGGAAGCGGAAGAGAGGATCGTTGGTTATTCACCGCCAAATATTGAGGACGAATCGAGTTCGGCACAAAATGAAAGCCGCGTCTTGAACTATTTTAATCGGTGCTGCTGGAGTACGTGGCTGACCAGCCTCTAAAAATCAGCCATTAACCGTGATTTATATATTCGAGGGGTATATCATGATATAGTTCGAGTACCGCGTTTTATATTCATAGTAAAAATCTGACCAAAGTACGGGTAATGTCTCCTCTTTCTTGCAGTACTGCTCTTCGTACTCTGCCGATTATTCGTCTTCAATGAATAGATTCAAGATGAACAACTTGAATTTCGCAACAAATGGCTATACACTTGACTAAAGCATCGATCAATGCTCAATATTATGCAGTATGCATTGCATTAGGTGCATTTTGTGTTGTGTTAATTTCGGTTAATTATATTTCAAGTGAATGTTAGCTACATTAGCTTTAAAATTTAAGCGAAACTAGCCTTAACCTAACTAAAGAGAAAATTTAGCATATGCCTCAAACACGACTCATATCTTGAAAGTCGAACTATATCTGGGAATGTGCGCTGTATTTGATTGTTCTTTGTCATATGAATATATATATGTAAGGAAAAATATACGTTTAGAAGGCAATATTTTTGGTCCAATCAATTATATTAGTTCGCTCAAATAATGTGTATATCCATATTTAATTTTGTTTATTCAATTGTGTTCAGTTGGAATTACGAATATAGGAGGTTTTCTTGAAGGAGCCGATTATGTGTCGAAAAAAATTTTCGACAGTCACGTCTGTCGCTCCTTCTTTGGTCGTGTACAAACTGTATTGAAGTCATTTCTTTCGGTCGCTTACTGAAACCGTGCCATTTTCAAAGGCGCTCTGCGGAATGCAATCTTTGTCTTATAAATATTTTCCAGTGAACCCACGAAGAAATTTTCACTTTTTCTGTATGTTTGGATTTGGGATTGGAAGAAGTAACGGGACTGATATTGCTCCTGTGTTGTGGCTTTCAATCGCAAGTATAGAGAATGAATTGGTCCAGCTGCTGGTATATTTCTAATTCATCGCACAAAAAAATCCATGTCGAAGCAATTTTATTTTATTTTTTGCGCTTGAAACGATCCTCCGTGGTTTCCGAAGAGGAGAAGCAAAGAAGCAACAGTTGAGAAATGATGATTCTGTATAATGGGGGGGAAATGTACAATAGTTTGGTTCGACGGGCTTGGAGAAAAAGGAAACACGAACGGGCAAACAGGCGCGGGAAACCCGACTGCTGTGCCAGACGCGACTCCCAGGCCGAGCTGGGCGTCAGTCTGTTTTGCGCTCGCGTCGCGGATGCAATTCTGGGTCTTGAACGAGCAAGTGTCGATTTATTAGTTTTAGCAAAGCGACGAAATTAATATCACACACGTGTGCCGATATCTTATTGTGACTGAAGTGCAGAAATCACGCAAAGCTCGCTGCCGATACCAACAGTGTGATTTTTTTTTTTTTTTTTTTGCTCAGAGGTGCATGTTGTGTTTATTTCGCGAATTATGTTTAGGATTAATTTTTTACAGTATTTCAAAGATTCGATCAAATTAATTCTTCAGATTAAGTCGATCATTTGTCCATAGGAATTCTAGTTATTTTGTGCCGGAATCGAATCGAATGCATATCGCTCGAGGGAAAATGATGTTTAGCGATACACATACATACGAAATTTGAGTATTTTATTCATAACTATTTACATGTCCGCTGAAAAAAGTAATGAATGTAAAAGGCGAGAATTTTCTTGAATTGCACGAGATTTTAAATTAACATACATTGCTTGAGCTAGCTTATATTTAATTGACGGCGCCATCATTTTGCCCATGAATTATCGCTCGAAATGTAAATATATTCATACATTTAAATCTGAAGATCGTTAATTTTTCAACTATATGCAAAAACCCTAAGCAAATAATTCAGTCTGTTCCCAAATAATTATCATTGATTAAACAGTTTCTGATATCTACTCAACGATACTTTCTATATTCAGTATAGCTAACACTTTTCCTTGGTCCTCCAAGATTTCAAAGAGAATCGTTTTATAAAGTTCGGAGTCGAATTTTCTGGAAATTCGCGAATTTCAAATGAACGTACATACGACTGATATTGGCTGAGGCTAATTATTTTCACGGTTGCACATAATTCTATTTTCATGCGTTTTTTTCAAGCGTTGGAAGAGAAGTTTGTTGAAACTGTGACAATAACCGAGTTCAGATGGTGCATACGTATTTTCTTGAAACGGAAAAA
>CAJPEX010005554.1:0-15832 GCA_905338405.1 Notodromas monacha | reverse complement strand
ATGCAACCACTTGATAAATCGACCATTGCTCTATTGCTCACCCTGTATGTTGGACAATCTGACAGCTTATGCTCTAATAATTGCTGCACTTCACAAGCTAACTCGAGAGTCAACAATGCCCGAACGAAACGTGCAAGTCTCGTTTACAATGATATATGTCGGGAATTACGCGTAAAATAAGGCAATTTGTCGGGGGTCGGCAAGAAACATATAAATAAAATGAAGCACACGAATGCTGCTCCAAGAAATCTGGATCACGACAAAAGCTGTTGAGAATCTATTTTAGAGGGCGACGACTTTGATCTTCGACGGCAAGTCAATTCAAAAGTGCTGAAATTGCACTTGAAGTTGTTGCCGATTTTTCATAATCTACACGTTTTGATCGTGAGCCAGCCTTTAGTGCTCTAATTTAAAGAAATTGTTACAAAATACGATGCGTCGAAGTTTCAGCCTCACGAAAAACAGATCATAAGTAGCTCAACAAAACTCACGATTTCATTTCAAGAAGCATGATTATCTTCGCACTAATTCTAAACTGTTAATTCTTAGAAAATTTAAATACTTTTGCGCCAATTATGAAGCACAGGATGTTGCAGAACAATGCGTCCAATCTCCCGGACAGTCAAACAAGTTTTGAATTGTAAAAAATTACATATCTCATGCACTGTTTTGCAAGGAATGTTTTTTTTTTAATGAGGTAATCCAAATGATCCTTTTCGTATCACTTCAAAAGTTTGAAAGAATAATTTTAAAGACAGAAACCATATACAGCACAATAAACCAATAACAGACGTTGGAGACATTCGATGCTGTCTTTTTGTCAGTATAGTCAACCCCATCTAATGAACCTAATTCGTGCAATGGACAAGTATGTTGAGCAAAAAGTTCTTTAGACAAATGCAATTACTGTATATAAAAAAGTAAAAATTTTATTTGTAAGCATCAATTTAAACCAACGGAAGTCTGTTTGCAGATTTTGTCTGTTGGGTGGGAGGAAAGGCTGCCTACAGTTCTGGTCTGCTAGGCGAAAATCCCTTACGCGGGAGGTCGGTTAGGCTGGGGCCACTGTATTCAGATATCACCAGATTTTTTTCTGAAATGAAGATGACCTCATGGCTGAGAATGAATAAGGTGAAAACTTGTGAAACGTAATCTCAACAGTTATCAGGCAAAATCATAATACAGTACATGTGTTGGGGACTCATTTATAATTATTAATAAATAAATAAATTAATATCCCGGACGCGGCGGGAACAGAAATTAATCGGGTGGAAAACCACCCAAGAGGAAAAACCGCGAAAGGAAAGGCCAACGAACTTTTTACCCCCTCCACAAAAAAGNGACTAAAAATCTCGAACAATCACGTGACTTTATGGATATACTATTGGGTCAGCATTCAAAATTTGACCAGCTATGAATTCAAATATTCCCACAGTGGAATTTTTCCACGTTGCAAATTCTCATCATTCTTATTTGTTTCAATTTCTTCAAGTGAAGGATACAAGGAGTGATTGTTTTCTGTGTCAGACTGACAAAAAGCCTCTCCCGAAAAACAACACTCTAAACCTTGTTGCACAATCAGTCAAGTGTTTCTTTGCTCTGACATCCAAAGAAAAAAAAAAAGAGAAAACACAAATTGTTCCGACAACAAGAACAAGCACAAAACATCATTGATTCAAAAAATAAAAAAGAAGCAGTTCAGGTCAGGTCGGTACCAAAAAGTTCCACCCAGCACGTGTTCAATCACTGCTCTAAACACAAAAAAAAAAGTGTCATCCTTGGGACCCAAAACAGAGAGAAAGAGAAAAAAAGACATTGATTTTCAACAGTTAGAAAAACAAAAAGAAATTTATAAAAATATACATTACAGGGGTTGCTGAAGTACAAAACCGTGACGCAACAAACTCGCAAGATACCCATTGTCCTTTTCCTTCCTTGGGAAACAGGAAAACAAAAACAGATTAAAAAAAATGAAATTTATAAAAATATACATTACAGGGGTTGCTGAAGTACAAAACCGTGACGCAACAAACTCGCAAGATACCCATTGTCCTTTTCCTTCCTTGGGAAACAGGAAAACAAAAACAGATTAAAAAAAAAAAACTTTGGGAAAAGTAACCAGGTGTGAAAAGATGCACAAATTGCGGCAAGAAGGAACCCACATGCAACAACAAGAACAACACCTGACATTTGTCACGCAATGGGCTTCCTGTGGCATTACAGTAGGGTTACCAACACCAAAAAACCAGAAGTTTTTTTTTATGGTTTCAACTTCAACATATCCAAGGACTTTAGAAAGGTTTTAGGTTTTTAGGTTTTTTTCAGTGTTTCAACTTCAACATATCCAAGGACTTTAGAAAGGTTTTAGGTTTTTAGGTTTTTTTCAGTGTTTCAACTTCAACATATCCAAGGACTTTAGAAAAAAACCTGATACAGTACAGTTTTTAATTTGCCAGGTTTTTTTTTTCAGTGTTTCAGCTTCAACGTATCCAAGGAGTTTAGAAAAAAAACCTACTGATACAGTAGAGTTTTTACTTTGTCAGATTGGCCTTTTGAATAATTCGAGAAAAACAATCAACTTGGAATGGGTCAGAGGTTTCTTATTGAGTGTATTTCCAATATTCCAAATGTAATTACTACTATTTTTTTTTACATTTTCCCTAGTATATTTATATTTTCAGCCACCACAACAGTTGTGCAGCAACTCAGCACTTTTCCCATCTGAGTTCAACAGTAGACTGCTCTCAAAGCAAAAAATCCAGGTTTTGATGCATGTTCAACCCCTGCACAATGGACTTAATTTTTACAACAGATGAATCTTTTGTGAGAAAAGTCTGTTGTGCAAATTCAATTACTGTATTTAAAAATTCACATTTTTAGTTTTTTTTTTTACAAATTAATCTTAAACCAACAGAGGTCTGTTATGTAGATTTAGTCTGTTTTGTGGGAGGAAAAAACTGCCTCCAGACAAGGTGGTCTGTTGTGAAAAAATCTGTTGCGCAGGATGTCCCTTGTGAGGAGGTTGATTGTATTTCAAAGGATCATTTGTGGTTATAGATTTAGTCTGTTTTGTGGGAGGAAAAAACTGCCTCCAGACAAGGTGGTCTGTTGTGAAAAAATCTGTTGCGCAGGATGTCCCTTGTGAGGAGGTTGATTGTATTTCAAAGGATCATTTGTGGTTAGCCTTCAACAGTACTTCACTAGAAAAATGAATGACTTATTAGGTTCTTTCCAATAAATCAGCAAAAAATTTATACCATCAGATGGGATGAGGTTATTAGCAGAGTGTGAAGGACTGGGGAAGACAGGGAACTTTTGAAGTTTTTCAAAACAATGTTTCTTTAAAAGAATGTTACACACTTACAATAGGGTTGTGAGTTAAATTCACGCAAAAAGAGGCAGAAATTTGGAAATAAAACACAAAATCAGCTGTGGGGTTCAGCTGGGGATTTCTTTTATAAAATCACAAAAGAAAACAATAAAAATGTATTTCAATTTTTAACCCCAAGAAATTCACACATTTCTTCACATAAAACACAATGGATAAAAAGATTAACCTTCACCATCACACACTTGCATTGCAACACAAATCTTGTTTAGTCTGTTCTTCTGCACACCTGATTTGTTAAAACCGTTGAAGGATACAGAATAAAATCTCTAGTAATTGATTAATATGGCTGTCATCTAACAGCAGTCAGTGTGCAGGTACAGCAGTACATTAAGGTACCAATTATTCTGTCACAAGGGTTCAGTTCAGTCAATCAAATTGTAGCCCAACCAAATACTTGTGTTTTATTCTTTCCTTAAATTCATCTAAGCTATTTCTGACAAGAACATCCTCATGTAAAAAAAAAATATGAATGTTCCTGAAATTTTTAATGTTACCTGTTGGGGACTCGTTTATAATTATTAATAAATAAATAAATTAATATCCCGGACGCGGCGGGAACAGAAATTAATCGGGTGGAAAACCACCCAAGAGGAAAAACCGCGAAAGGAAAGGCCAACGAACTTTTTACCCCCTCCACAAAAATGAAATCTGGCGCCAAGACGTCTTCGACTCGACTTTGTCGAGCCAATCAGACGCCTTGGCGCCAACCCCCGTCCTTGATCCACATCCTGGATCAAGGAAAAATCTAGAACAAATCAAAATATTAATAAATACCCGATTTACACAGTAGANCTCCACAAAAATGAAATCTGGCGCCAAGACGTCTTCGACTCGACTTTGTCGAGCCAATCAGACGCCTTGGCGCCAACCCCCGTCCTTGATCCACATCCTGGATCAAGGAAAAATCTAGAACAAATCAAAATATTAATAAATACCCGATTTACACAGTAGACCAGCACCAGTTGTTGAGAGTCGTTGCTTGAAGCATCTTCACGCGAAAGAGTTTTGCTGAGAGGAAAATTTGTTGTCTAAATTCGAACTTGTCTTGTGTTTTTGGGACTTGTAAATTATTTCAAAATATATTTCAAACTTTTCCTTTGGAATCTGACCGGAGATTCCCTGCCTTGTCCCGGGCGGATTCCGCATTTTTATTCCTTTTCTTAAACACTCACCTAAATCTTTATTCCAATTCTCATTTTAATTTGTGTTGAGATTATTCTTCTCATTTGAATCCTCAACAAACCCAACGCATCTTATTATTGGGAGTCCTTATGAAACCTGACTAATGAACCCTTTTGTTGAACTTTTTACGCTATAGTGCATGGAAAATATGGATTTCCCTGATGAAGTTCTGTTTGTACTTGAATTTTAATGATCATGGGAGGCATCAACAGAATGACAATAAGGTGGCAAGCAAAAATTCGAAGTTTTCTCAAACTTGCTTTCAAGCGTCATGCACCAAAATTCAGCAAAGCTACTGCAACTTATGCTTTCCTTTGAGCCAAAATTCAGTTCGGCACAGTTTAGTGAACCTTCCTGAAAGACCAGGCATTTTTCAACATTTTCCAGCCTTTTTCACTTCTTGGCCAATTGTGAGCCAGGAAAATGTTGGCTGATTTCTTGCTAATTGTCATTTATTCATACCTGGGAGAAAAATTGGCCAAGTGTCACAATGCGCTATAGTGAGCATCTACAATAAAAAAAATGTCTTCCAGATCTGCCAATAAGAATTGAGATTCATCAGCATGTGCAAATTTTAAATGGCTATGAACTTCGAAATTATTCATGGAAGTGAACCCAACCTAAGGTTCAATTCTGCGAAGAAATGCTCCATTATGAAACTGACAATGATTGAATCTCACTGTGTATTCAATTTCGTATTTTTATACTCATTTCCAGTACATTTTTTTTTAATTTTGTCTCAGAAATCAAAATACTGTATGCGAAAATCCCGTAGTTGACTGTTGTATATATTATAAGCTAAAAATATTCAATTTTGGTACTGCAAATTTTATTGCATCCCTGAATCATTTGATTAGATTTTGTTCTACCTCAAACGAAGTAAACTTCGTGTAGAAATATCGGAAATGAAATTTAATCAGAAACTGGGCGATTTTTTTCTATGTCAATGTAATGTGAAAATTGCTTCGAGAGTAACTGAATTTATTCGACATAATTATTCAACAAAATGTGACTTTTCTGATTATTAAAGGAATTATAGTTGTGAGTGTGTTATTGTGTGATTGAAAAATCCTCAGTGTATCAATTTCCGCAATTGAATTTAAAATGGACTTAGGACGCGTTTAGAACATTAAAATAAATAAATCAAAACACGCTTGTAATTTGGAATAGCTGATGAAGAGAAAAATTTCTTCGAGAATAAATTTGGCGGTTCGGATTATTTATTATTTTTCGTTTTTTGGAAGTTTTAGTCAACATTTTTTTTTTAACTCTTCCATTCATTTCAAATGTCATACCGTCGTATGACATTTGAATTTCGGGATGAGACGAAAAGGCATTAATGAAATGTTATTGAGCTCTAATTTGAAATTTGATTCCATCCTTCCTTCCCTTTTTATCACTTCCGTTCGATAAATGATTATTTTGCTATTCCGTGAAGAGAGGGTTGTTACGCAAAAAGTTATCCTTCTGGGATTTTTGGCACATCGAATAAGCTTTCGAAAATGCACGCCATTATTGTCGTAATCATCGACATGTGTCTAAACTTTTGCTTCCGTCTTCGTGTTTCCTTCGTCATTTCAAGCTTTCCCTCTGGAACTTAAACCCGTTTATGCGATCCCTACATTTCCGAACCCCAGAGAAATTTAAATAAAAAATTATGTACGAGAATTCTGCTGGTCCTCGAAATGTTCCGACTTTCACAAAAAAACAAGTTATTCGGGTGAAGTTGCGTTATTCCTAGCGAAAGGATACGCGTCAAGTTATTTCTTGAGATTGTAGGAAAAGTCGTCAAATCATGGAAATTGAAAAGTTTGTTCCCCCCCCGAAAAAAAAAAGTTGAAGGAAAAAAGAAACAAGAAAATAAAGCTGTGCTCCAGATGGCACAAACACAAGTTCCATGGCATTGTCTCTTGGTCGCAGCATCTCTAAAAGTTTCAAAGGTCACCGGAACGGATTGAATTGCTCTTCCACCCCTTAAAAAGAAAAATAAAACAGCAGAAAAGGCAGCAAGTAGATAAGAAAATACCCCAGGGGTTCAAGGGGAGGGGGGGGTTAGGTTTGGGGAAGGCGAGAATTTTCCGCCTGAACAGGAGGAGGAAGACAAACCCCTGAGGCAATTCCTATGAAATTTTGATGCGATTTTCCTGGCACACACACACACACATTCACTTGTGGGTCCCCGTATGGAGTCTTGGGTACCGGAACAGAATGAGAACCTTTTTTTTTTCGCAATAATAAGAAATACTGGAGGGGAATAAAATGATGGCGCCTTTTTTCCAGCAGCAGCAGCAGCCTGGCAATTTCCGGGGAAACTGAAAACACCAAGCCTTGGTTTTTATTTGTATATTGTGTATATATAAATATATATATACCCCCGGAAAATACAATCCTTGTACACACACACACACACACATACATACATACACTCATATATGGATCCTGGGAGGAAATCCCAAACAAAAGGAACGATTTGATTTCGTTTGTTTGGAGAAGGTCTGGATCCTTCCAATGATTTTATTCTTTCTTTTTTTTGCACTGTAATCCCTGCTCTTGAAAACCAAGAGTAATAAATATTTGTTACCCAGTTCATTTCTGTACTGTCAATTCTGTTCTGACTACTCGCATGGAGTGTGGATTATTTTCGCAGCACAGGAAAATTCACAAAATTTGTTACCCTTTTGATACATTCTGCTTGAGCTGAATTTTATGGCACATGGAAAAATTGAAAGATAATTTTATCTCTTGGATTAAAGATCAGCAAAAACAAAAAGCAGATCCAGGACAAGGGCTAAGAATTTTTGGCAGAATTATTTATTTAACTTTAAGATGCAAAGCATTGCAATTTTCCAAAAAAAGGGTGCAGAATTTTAATGACAGGCTCACAACACAAAAATGACAATCACAAAAGCCCCTCAGCATGCTCCCATTTTTGAACACACAATTGCTCCCAAATAACAGCTAAGCTCTGACTGATAAATATTGGGATTTAGAAAGTGGTTTTATTAATTTACTATGATACTCTTTATTCAGTATACTCTGGCTGGAGATCAGGCAGGTTTTAGTGGCCTGGGATTGGCCTGGAGAAAAAGAGTCAAAGACAAAGTTGACCCTGATCCATTGCCGAACTAGGGTCAAATTGCAACCACGTTGAATTGCATGACACTTTGTAAAACTGAGAAATATCAGCGCAATAATGCAAAAAAGTGGCCAAAGCAGGTCAAAATCCAGGACAGAGGTCAAATTCCAAGTCAAACTCCATGCAAATTTGACCTTAAAATTGTTGGATGGTCAAAGTGTGAGGTAACCCCAGTATTGGAATGACAACGTTTATTGAGGACAAATTATCCAACAATATATAATAACCCAGATGTCCATGGATCAAAACCACGCTCTGCTACCAATTTATATTGAGGACAAATTATCCAACAATATAATTCAGTGTTGAGTGCTGAGTTAGATAGCAATAAAACAAGTTAGTCAGTCCAGGACGGGACCGGGAATTCTGTTTAGGAATTCCTAGGTTAACCCTTGGACGGCTAAGTCAGACTATTTTCGCGAAATTTTGTACCACCTCAGAGAGGTTAAGAAAAAAATGAGGACAGGGAGCCAAGGGCAAAGTCGGGATCTCGGGAATAATCCCGGCATTTTTTTCCCTCCCAGCAGAAAAATTTTGTGGGCAAAAAAAAAAAAACTCTCAGTTAGGCTACCGGCTTTTTTCGGATTAATCCCGACTTTGCCTCAGCCCACCTGGAAGGGTTTTGGTGACCTTCCTAAGACTGAAAATGCGGGAGGATACAAAAATAATCCGACTTGGTCCTGCTATGGGAAAGAACCCTCCGCCGTCCGAGGGTTAAAGGGATGGAATATAGACACAAATGATTAACAACTCAACTAGTTTGACTTTTGACTTGCAGGAGTAAATGCAAATAAGTTGGGAATAACACATCTGATTAAACTGATCTAATGATCTTAAGAAAAGCACTCCTTATATATATGACAGATATTATTTAACCTTCACAAGGTTTTACTTTACAATCAGAGCAAGAACAGTTATTGTCAAATATACTGCAATGTTCCTGGCACTGTGATTTTGAGGAGGGGGGAATATTTTGTAGTTCTTAGAAGGTACGTTATTGTAAATGGTGTGCATGCCNCATACCGTCGTATGACATTTGAATTTCGGGATGAGACGAAAAGGCATTAATGAAATGTTATTGAGCTCTAATTTGAAATTTGATTCCATCCTTCCTTCCCTTTTTATCACTTCCGTTCGATAAATGATTATTTTGCTATTCCGTGAAGAGAGGGTTGTTACGCAAAAAGTTATCCTTCTGGGATTTTTGGCACATCGAATAAGCTTTCGAAAATGCACGCAATTATTGTCGTAATCATCGACATGTGTCTAAACTTTTGCTTCCGTCTTCGTGTTTCCTTCGTCATTTGAAGCTTTCCCTCTGGAACTTAAACCCGTTTATCCCATCCCAACATTTCCGAACCCCAGAGAAATTTAAATAAAAAATTATGTCCGAGAATTCTGCTGGTCCTCGAAATGTTCCGACTTTCACAAAAAAACAAGTTATTCGGGTGAAGTTGCGTTATTCCTAGCGAAAGGATACGCGTGAAGTTATTTCTTGAGATTGTAGGAAAAGTCGTCAAATCATGGAAATTGAAAAGTTTGTTCCCCCCCCCGAAAAAAAAAAGTTGAAGGAAAAAAGAAACAAGAAAATAAAGCTGTGCTCCAGATGGCACAAACACAAGTTCCATGGCATTGTCTCTTGGTCGCAGCATCTCTAAAAGTTTCAAAGGTCACCGGAACGGATTGAATTGCTCTTCCACCCCTTAAAAAGAAAAATAAAACAGCAGAAAAGGCAGCAAGTAGATAAGAAAATACCCCAGGGGTTCAAGGGGAGGGGGGGGGGTTAGGTTTGGGGAAGGCGAGAATTTTCCGCCTGAACAGGAGGAGGAAGACAAACCCCTGAGGCAATTCCTATGAAATTTTGATGCGATTTTCCTGGCACACACACACACACACACATTCACTTGTGGGTCCCCGTATGGAGTCTTGGGTACGGGAACAGAATGAGAACCTTTTTTTTTGCAATAATAAGAAAGACTGTGAGAGGGGAATAAAATGATGGCGCCTTTTTTCCAGCAGCAGCAGCAGCCTGGCAATTTCCGGGGAAACTGAAAACACCAAGCCTTGGTTTTTATTTGTATATTGCGTATATATAAATATATATATACCCCCGGAAAATACAATCCTTGTACACACACACACTCACATACACTCAGATATGGATCCTGGGAGGAAATCCCAAACGAAAGGAATGATTTGATTTCGTTTGTTTGGAGAAGGTCTGGATCCTTCCAATGATTTTATTCTTTCTTTTTTTGCACTGTAATCCCTGCTCTTGAAAACCAAGAGTAATACATATTTTTACCTAGTTCATTTCTGTACACATTTTACTATCAATACAGTTCTGACTATCCTCGCATGGAGAGTGAATTATTTTGCAGCACAGGAAAATTTGCCCTTTTTGATACATTCTGCTTGAGCTGAATTTTATGACACCTGGAAAAATGGAAAGATAATTTTCTCTCTTGGATTAAAGATCAGCAGAAACAAAAGGCAGATTCAGTCCAGGACAAGGGCCAAAAATTCTTGGTAAAATTATGTATTTAACTTTAAGATGCAAAGCATTGCAATTTTCCAAAAAAGGGGTACAGAGTTTTAATGACAGGTTCACAACACAAAAATGACAATCACAAAAACCCCTCCGCATGCTCCCATTTTTGAACACACAATTGCTCCCAATGACAGCTAAGAAGCTCAGACTGATAAATATTGGGATTTAGAAAGTGGTTTTATTAATTTACTATGATGGTCTTGCGATTCAGTATACTCTGGCTGGAGATCAGGCAGGTTTTAGTGGCCTGGGATTAGCCTGGAGAAAAAGAGTCAAAGACAAAGTTGACCCTGATCCACTGCCAGACTAGGGTCAAATTGCAAACACATTGAATTGCGTGACACTTTGTAAAATTGAGAAATATCAGCGCAAAAATGCAAAAGAAGTGGCCAAAGCAGGTCAAAATCCAGGACAGAGGTCAAATTCCAAGTCAAACTCCATGCAAATTTGACCTTAAAATTGTTGGATGGTCAAATTGTGAGGTAACGCCAGTATTGGAATGACAACGTTTATTGAGGACAAATTATCCAACAATATAAGATAACCCAAATGTCCGTGGGTCAAAACCACGCTCTGCTACCAATTCATATTGAGGACAAATTCTCCAACAATATAATTGAGTGTTGAGTGCTGAGTTAGATAGCAATAAAACAAGTTAGTCAGTCCAGGACAGGACCGGGAATTCCGTTTAGGAATTCCTAGTTTAAAGGGATTGAATATATTTCAAATCGACACAAATGATTGACAACTCAACTAGTTTGACTTTTGACTTGCAGGAGTAAATGAAAATAAGTTGGTAATAACACAGCTGATTAAACTGATCTAAAGATCTTAAGAAAAGCACTCCTTATATATATGACAGATATTATTTAACCTTCACAAGGTTTCTGAAATGTTAGTCTCGTTCTTGTCAATAACAGTTTATATGACGTTACAAGGACCGTGACACTAAAACTCCTCCCCCCTTATAAAACATCAAGAATCTTCCATGCAATAACATTTACCACACGTACGGCAACAACATTATTCCAACATCCCATGGCTGGTCCCTATAACCGCTTACTACAAATTTCTGTAATTATGAGTCCTATATGTTAAACAAAAAGAGAATGACTAAATATATTTGAAAAAAAAACATTTTTTTCTCCCCAGCTTCTAAACTCAGGGATGATGTACGCCACCATGCGACACCATCATCTGGTACCACAGCAACAGCAGCAGTTGTTGTCTTCAGTGTCAGAGACTTCTTCAGCATCTCATCAACCTCATCACCAGCAACAACAACCCTCTCATCATCAGCATCATCATCATCAACCCCATCATCAACAGCAGCACCTCCAGCAACCCCATCTGGACCCAGGACCCGGGTTTAAGGACTGCAGCTGGTTGCCTCAAGTTGACCAAGTGTTTTTACCCGCGCGTCGACGCCCGACACCCGGAACCCCGTTGACTGACGAAATCGGGTTGCCGACGCTCACGAGCTTAGCCCTGTTGGCCCCGGGCAACGAGTCCGTGTCCATCAGTGGTCAGAGTATTGTTTGATGATCTTGTTTGTTTTGTTGTTGTTTTTTCTTCAGTTTTTTCTCATTTATTATTTTCATTCCCAAAGGTCTGCGATTTTTCAGCAGTTTCATTTGCCGTATTTACTCGAATATCCGACGCACTTCTTTTTTTTCTGTCGCCAAAAACTTGAGAGAATTTCCCTTTCGATTACGAAATGCCTGCTTTAGCTGAATTTAATTTTTTTTATTCAGAAAAAGAAGACTATTTTGCTTCTCAGGCTCATATGAGTTGACTAAGTTTCCCTCAAATATGTCGACAGGGAACAGATGTCCAGGATTTTGACCATGAACTAAAAATAGTAAATTGTATTTTTTTAGTGGAATTCAGACTCAATTCATGAGGTGTTGGTCGCAAGCAGACATAAACTTGACCTTTGAATCTCAGGTCACATGAAATTTATATGATTATCAATAAGTGCACTGATTTAAAAAAAGGAAATTAAATGGTTGTACTGCATTTTAAAAAGAGGTGCGTTTTACTGTACTCGAGTAAATACGGTATTTTTCTAGTTCCACCTCGTTGTTCTTCATTTTTTTTTAAATAATCCCACTTGGATGTTATGGTGTTTTTATTCGAGACTTGCTCGTTTTTTTGAATGGAAAGGATGAAGTGCGGTTGTGGAATAATGAACCAATAAATCGGCGTTTTTTCTGTGATCTGCAGCTATAATATTTATTCACTATCTCTGGTCTGGTGTGAAGTGCACTGATTTTTATGCCTCGAAAATCGCTCTTGGCAATGAATTATTTCAGCTGTACATATAAGCAGGGATTTTCTCATTATAATAAGGCCCTCGAGTAAATCGAAAAATTCAGAGAGCCACGAAGCGTTTTTTTTTTATGGGAAGTAAATTTCAAATTTTTCGTGGAGGATTTTTGAAGAGAGGATTAATTTTACGACAAGCCAGACAATTGAAAAACAAGTTCGGAACTGATGAATAATATTCATATTTAAATTTGCTTAAACAGAATCGGGGAAATCTCGGTATAGTAAACATGGAGATTGGACACATTTTCTCCCAGATTCATTCAATGCTCATCATGGAATTGCGTTTTGAAGCTTTTTAGCTCCTGTGCATTTTTCGCCAAAATAAAACGCACGCCAGCAGGAAATAAATTGAATAAATTCGTCCTATATTTGTTCCAATTCTTCGGAATAAATAACAGCACATATCTATATGTACAAATCAGGCACAAGACAAACACATACAAGTTCATCCGCTATTTATCTTCCCTCCGACGAATTTCCGGTTGTTTCTCGGAAGTTCCGAATTATCCAGATTCCGAATGTTTGAAGTTTTGAAACCGAAAAGATATTTCAACTATATTCGGTCCAAGATTTGAACCAAGTTTGAACGTTTACCATATATAGGAACATCGGTGAATTTTCAAGCCGTCGTTTTCCCCTAGAAACTGGTAGTGTACAAAAATGTAGAAAAATGCTAATTTCGAAGGATTCGAGGAGAAATTTTTTGAAAATGTGACCCCAGCAATCTTCATTCAAAAAGAAAATTAAGTTTTCAACCTTTGTGAGAAGCTTTAATAACATTTAAGCAAGTAAAAAGACCTAAACCAAAAATCAAGCAGAAAGGACTACCAACTGCAAAAGTTCAAAAACCTCAGAAATTTCCGAAAAAAAAACAGTGATGAAATTCGCTGAATGGATTTCTCCTCAGGGCCTCTCAAAATTTTCGAAACAGTTTCAAAAAATAAAAATAAAAAATATGTTTTTTCGTTATTTTTTCTTCGAGCTCGGATTTCAATCTACTGTACTTCAGTTCTTTCTTTCCCTGCTGTCAATGTCGAAAGCCGTGCGTTTTTCAGCCCCGAAATCGTCGTCGACATTGCGTCTGGGCACTAGGACGACGTCGATGCTTTTACCGTCCTCGCCAGAGCTTCTGCTGCTATCAATGTCGTCAGTGTCGAACCTGGCCTGGCCAATGTACGACACCCTGGCCTGCAACCCGTGGCCCTCGTCACGGTACTCGACGGTCTGAACCCTGCCGTCGGGCAACAGAACCCGGTATGCACCGACAGTGACATCGCCGTCGCGAGACTCTTGGTGCCCGTAGTCGTTGCCGTCGTCGTCCTTCACTGCCCACGCAAAGGAGTACCTGGCATCCTGTATATATTCACATGAACGAGTAAAAAAAAAATGTAGTTGGGTTCAATGTTGCATAAGGTTTTTTGCTTGCTATTTGTTGGGGACTGTCACAAACAAATCAACCATAGAAGGAAATTTGTCATGCTAAACTTGACTCTTGGACAGCGGAGGGTTCTTTCCTATTGCCGGCCAAAATCGGATTATTTTTGTATGCTGTGGTGTTTTAATTTTTCTGAAGGTCAGAAAAAACCTTCCAGGTGGGCTGAGGCAAAGTCGGGATTAATCTGAGAAAAGCCCATTGCTTAGCATAGGATTTTTTTTTCATTTTCCCATGAAATTTTTCTGTGAAAAAAGAAAAAAACATCGAATTTTTCCCCGACTGTGTCCTCAAATCCCTGTTGCCCTTCTTTGATTTTCTGCCCTGAGGTGTAACAAAATTTTGCAAAAATAGTCCAACTTCGCCGCCCAAGGGTTAAGAACCCAAATTCTTGTCTTCACTTTATCTCTGTGTGAACCAAGGACAACCTTGATTCACACACACATTTTCTGGGAAGCCTCCAAAGCTGTTGTCTATTGTTAAAATCGACTAAGACAATAAACAGGAACCTCCCGTCAAAAGGACAAAAGACTTAGGTAGTTTTAGGAGGTGAGAAGAGACTCGAGAGTATCTTCTGTGAGGTCGTAAAAACACTTATAACACACACAACTGACTGTTCTTGAATTACAACAACCTTAAATTAGGGTGAAATTGCACCCCGGTCATAGCCCAACCAAATTCTTTGTGACATTTATTTCTAGAACATATTCTATTGAAATTTTACTAAATCATTCCTAACAGAAGGAATGTTGTGGCTCACACTGGTAATTAAATATGTAAATTAATAAACCACCCACATCCCAAGAACTGGTTCTTTGCTCATATCCTATATAGAGCCTCACACTGGGTGAGGAAAAAACAAGATACAGTAGGAAACCAATCTTCCAAAGGAGGAGTTACTTTTAATTTGTATTAACCTAAAATTCTCAGAGACAGACAGGATTGAGGATTCGAAGAAAAATAAGGAAAACTAAACACACTTGTTTAGATACAATTAGGACCCAATAAATTCAAATCCATCTTGACGTAACATAAGAAAAGAGACGTAAGTTGAGACGACTTCTAGTACTTTATTTAATAACTTTTTGATCCTTGTATATAAGTTCCTTTGGGGAACTTATATACACGACCTATATGCCATACAACACAAGAACATATATATGTTGAATATATGTGTTGAAAATCACTGCTGCTCTAAAATCCATCCATTTGATCTGAACCACCGAGTAAAGGCTGCACACGATAAACATTTTTGCGTGAAAATTGCATTAAAAAAGGGAGCATCTTCATTTTAATATTAGAAATTTCTTCAGTTTATGAAAGCAATTGTCCCGATATGAGTTGAAATGGTCCAAAGAAAAATTCGACGGGTATATACTCCTCTGACCACACGATAAAACTATAATTCGGAAACTTCACAGCTCCCAGAAGAAATTAATACTTCGAAAGACCTTTTTTCATTTTTATTGGCAATGTCATGTTTTCGTGTCGTCCGACGAAAAGTTCGAGGTCACTTGAAAGTGGAGAGTTGCCCTAGCACACCAGCTTGCGCGAGAATGCACGTCTGACCACTTTCAATTTCCGGAAATGAAAATATTATAAAACTAAAAATAAGGCGGCCGGGTCTCACAAGAATTTTAAAAGTCAAAACCAGACGGGGTTCAGGGGGAAAAAAATCTGGTAAACTTCCTACTCAAGATGCCCGTTTGGTGGCCAAGAAAACTTCACACTGAGCATCTCTAAAATATTTCGACACCCGCAGGGGGCATTCAAAAAATACGAGCACCGATTATGATAGCCTTCATTCAA
>CAJPEX010005553.1:0-15842 GCA_905338405.1 Notodromas monacha | reverse complement strand
AAGAAAGTCTCCCAGAAAAGAGCAAGAAGATGCATACATCAATTTATGCAATCATACGTTGTATAATGTGCAAAATGATAATATGCATTTTGTTCTGTTGAATCAATCTTTTGTTCTTGGACGTTTATCCAACAACAAAAATACTTTATTAGTAACATTGCATGTAGCTGCAATTTGAAAGACAAAAAAATCTTTAAAAAAGGTTGTAGGGCGGCCTTCTTTACTTTCGGGAATCTCCCTGGTTAAAAATCCATAGAAAGCCATGAATGAAAAACAAATTAAGGAGGTCTCCCTGAAAAAAAAGTTGAGAATATTCAATAATAATTTTATGAAAACATCTGTTTTATAATCTGCAAAATGATAAAAGCATTTTGTTTTGTTAAATCAATCTTTTGTAGCTGTGAGTTTATCCTTCAACAAAAATACTGGTAGCAGAGTATGTAGCTCTAATTTCCAAGCTTGAAAAAACAAAATAACTCTCAGTACTTTTTGTCCCCAGCCGGGTCCCTTTTCATTGGGGACCTATTTCCTCATCGCAGAGCCCAAAAAAACATACATACATACACACACACACAAACATTCAAACACAAGATAAAACTCTCTTTCTCTCTCAAGACAGCACATAAGTCGGCAGTCGCATCGTCAACGCCTGCATCCCTTCTCCCTTGTGAACTTTCAGTGCCACGTCCAGGCCTCGTTCCGTCCTCAAGGACACCACACCCGCCTTATCGGCGACACTCTTGAGCCGCCAAATGGCCGGGAAATAGTCGACAAACGGGATCTCGGCAAAGGCGGCTCGGTCTTCCGCCAACTGGTGCGTTTCTCGCAACGGCGTCCTCGGCACAGTCACGTAGAACGGGATCTCCTTTTCCTGCCGAGCGTGTTCAAAGGTTTGGGCGAGGATCCCGCAACACCGGGTCACGTCGAACGAGAACCGTTGACTGTCTTGCAACATGCTTTCCAGGTCGTGCATGATGACCACGTCCGGGAGGTCTTCGAGGGCGTGCAGGCGGCCAAACATTTTGCAGAGGGATCGCAGGGTTTTGCAGTACCTGGCAAGAGAGGGAAAAAATTAGAGACACTCGAATATAAACACAAAAAGGTTTTAAAATCCGGTACACTATTGTACTTGATTCATTTCTGAATACTGTATATACACAAAAAGGTTTTAAAATCCGGTACACTATTGTACTTGATTCATTTCGCAAAAAATTGTGAAGTGTTTGATGAAATGGGTGAACATGGAGTGAGCGATTTCCTCGCGCACGGTTCCGAAACAATTTGTTCAAAATTTGCATTGAAGTACTGAGTCAATTTTTAAAAATATGCTCCGCCGATTTGAGCACAACACATTTTGCAGTACCTGCAAGGGGGGGGGGGATTGAAGTAGCGAGAGTTACTTTACGCCATGTTTCAAAATACTATAGAGTATTCGTCCGAAGTCTTTTGCAAAATTATACACACTGTACAGCAGTGTTCGACCTTTTTGAGCCTGCAGACTTAACAAATTTCCAAAACATTTTCTGCAGACTGGCAACATTTTATAAATTTTTTTGCACACTCAAAAAAAGTTTTGCTTGAAATTATTTCTGGCAGGTATTTTAAATAGTTTGTTTTTCGCAAAAAATTAATTCGAGAACCAATTAATTCGCTTATTAGTGGTGTGTCTTCAACAAATTGGAAAGGTGGACTTGAAGAAAAGTTTCTCAGAAGGAAGAACTGAAAGAAATGCATTTAAGCAGGTGATATTTTGACGGAAGCTTTTTTTGGAGAAAAGACAACTTTTATATTTCATGAGATAAATTCAACTGCCGTTGTCTTTCCGAAAATTCCGACGAAGATAACAGACTTAATTGCGAATTTGGATAAATTTATTACGCTGAAAAAAATTTCACGCGGACCTTCGAAACGGGTTGGGGAACACTGCTGTAAATTATTGTACATAATTTTTTCTTAACATTTTTTTTTTAATGTTCAACGAATTGAAATATGAACAAGGGGTGAGTGATTTCCGCCCGCATGGTTCCAAAAGAGTTGTTTGAAAGTTGCACTGAATTACTGAGTCAATGAAAAAAATAAAGATACAGTTCAAACTTAGCCAATTTGAGCGCAAAACATCTTGCAGAGGGATCGCAGTGTTTGGCAGTCCCTGCGAGTGAAAAGTTGATCGCGAGAGTCACACGCAATATTTCAAATTCGAGTATAAGTCCAATATATTCCGCGCAATGTTCAGAGAGTTGTTCGAAAGTTTTTTTGAATTATTGCGATGATTTTTCAATTTCTAAAAAAATATTCCGTCAATTTGGACACGAATAGACGGATATCTCAGCCCGCTTTGATTCCAAAATTGATTCCGCGTTTGCACTCCGCAAACGCGGATTCTGCTCATTTTCTCCACCATCCATAGCCGCAAAATTGTTCGAATGAACAAATTTAAACGATTTAGAAGACGGAAAATGGACCAGAAAATCTTTGAAGATGATTCGATTATCGAAAATTCCCTCCTTGTGCTCGGAACGCTGTGAGAAAAAAAAAGTCACCGATTGACAACCACGCGGAAATCGAACACTCTTCACGTGAAAAGCGTGTACAGTACATCAATCTGGAACGAATCTCATTCAAATAAACTCATCCAACAAATAGTTGGTTGGTTTTAGTACACAGAAATTTCTCAGGGATTCGTGCGGAAGAATGGCCTGATCAACAAGATATTCTTCGTCAACGCCAGGTATACTTCACACAGTAAAAAAAAATCTAATCCTACTAAAAGCGGTTTTCCAATTGGAATGTCTAAAACCAGAAAGAAATGAAAGCATTCCCAGTGAAAATATTGTGGCCACTCAAGAAATAAATACAGGTTCTCTCCAATAATAAAATAATTCAAACGATCCTCCAGCACATCTGCATAATACTGTAAAAATTTCGCGGCCAGTGACGTAATAGAACCCGGAAAACCCCCGATTCGTGATCCGAATTTCCAAAGATCAAGCTTTTATCGAAGAATTTACAGTCGGGTACTCTTGACATCAAGCTAAGATATTCTCAGAGGTCGAGACTGGATTCCCACTTGAAATTCACAAGGGCTTTGCAGCCACTCGGGAAAAAATTGAATTTTTTTGTAATCGAGACGTTGGGTAGAATTAAATCTGTTGAACGGGTTCCGCAATGGAAACCATCTTAGAAACGGGTTATGTGAGCGATGAAAAAGACAAACAAATTTTGTACAGCGGAATCGTGAGAAGATAACAAGAATATTTGCAAATTTCATAGTCATGCTAAATTGTTCATTGAACTAAAACTCATACAGAAACAGGCTGAAGACCTTGTGCTTTAAACAAGTAGTAGAGTGTCCGCAGTGCGGACAAAAAAACGAAAAAAATGATTGCAGAAGTGGGATTTGAACCCATGCCTGAAGAACCAGACTGTGACCTGAACACAGCACCGTAGACCACTTGGCCATCCTGACAACTTGATGTTTATTGATGCGTTTTCAAGTAGGCAAATTAATTCAAGGTGCAAAAGGCCACAGACACACCTTACACGACGTCCTTATTATTCCCCCCACCAGACCCCTGTAGGATCCTCCTGGTCGTTCCTCCCACTGCAGACGTTAAACTTTTACTGCTGCTTTGTCTTCAATATTGGGGATGGGTGGGTGTATGCAGCATACTGTAGGATTTCCAGTTTTATTTTGTGGATTGTGTTCTCTTTTGTTTTTGTCATTGGTTTGTGCTTTGTTTCATGCTTTGAAGTGATTGAATGTCTTTGGGGGGAGTTGGGTTGGGTGGGGAGGGGGTTTGGATGCAGGAGTCTTGGTTGTGCCTTGTGAACGCTGAAAAGTGGCAAATAAAGTTTTCTGTTCATTCATTCATAGTCAGCGTAACAAACAAGTTCAAATGTAAGAACTTCGTCCAACAAAGAAACCAAAAGTGAGACCCACAGATGCGGACATAATTGGTGCATCAAGAGTGTCCCTAAGTTGAATTGTACCCAAGTTGAGTCTTGTTTTTCCAAAGACTTAATATTACATAATTGTTAATTGGTGTTTTATGGAAGAAATACTCTTTGGAATTCCATGAAAAAAAACTTTTTTGCCACTTGAATTCGATTCAGTGAATATACTGTATTTTCAACCCTGTAAGAACATTTGGAGCATTGAATAGTATACCACTGTACAGTTCATTGAAATGTTTTCATCTGTAAAAATAACATTCAAGTCACAAACAGAGAAGGAAGTTCCTCTGTGCTATAGGAAATATTTTTTAAATTAGATGAATGGATGGGAAAGTGATGGAAAAAGTACAAAAGAATTTTTCTTGCTTAGATCTTAAGCTTGGAAGTATCTGTTTCTTCCAATTAAACCTAATACAAGTCAATTTTCCTAAAAGGTATTGGCAATTTTATCAAGCAATGTCCTCATGTCAAGTCAGTGCCTGTATGATGGGCCTTTTTTATGATTTTACTTATCGAAAAATAGATATTTTACCACCGATTCAACATAATTCTGGAAATCTGAACCGAAGGGACACGCACTCAAAAAATCAGCTTACATTTCAAGATCCCGCGTTCTTGTTTCACGAATTTTGACAATTCCATCATCAATTCTACTTTCACAGTCAGCGTGATAGTAGCAGAAAAATGATTTTGATCAAATGAAAATTCATAGAAACAATGTAAATATCTTTGAAAGCAAATGCAATCTAGACTGATCTAGACAAAAAACACGCCGACGCTAAAAACGAGCGTCTGCGCATTGAACAAGAAATAAATCCAGTCGAAGGACCAAACAAACGCAAATTTCAAGTACAACACGTTTTTTATTCGTCTTTCTCCAAATCCATGAGAAACCGGAAACAGTAAGAGAAGTTTGGCAATGTACTTCCAAGGGCTCATGCCAGCGATATTATTTTTTTTCGTACATTGTCCAGAACACAACTCGGCAAAACCCTCAATCCATTTTTTGACGCTCTTGCCTCGAGGGCACAAAAATTGGGCTTCTCAAGCCTCAATACAAAAAAGAAAAACTCTCGACCCCGAAATAAAGCAAGCTACACCAAAATCTGACTTACTTTCCTTTTTTTTTTCGTGACAAATTTCGAGAAAAAGCTAAACTTAAAACCAGATTAAGCAAGTGAGATCACATCCAGCTCAAGAGTAACTAAAATTTTAATACAGCCGACATTCTTACTGTTGTGTGTACTACAGGAGAACCGCCATGAAAAACCCAATGGACCAGATTCCAGAAACAAATATTTCAATATACAATGACCGGTAGTGTGACTTACAAAAGCGCGATCAAGGTACATTTCTCGAATGACCCATTTGCGAAAATCTCACGTATAAACAATTTGTCCGGCACATTTCTCAGTTTCCACGCGCGAAGCTTTCGATTATTAAAGAACTTCCAGAATTAAAATTGAGTTCTAAAATGACGATGACTAGGAAAAAACCTTTATCCAAAATTCAGCGAAAATTTTCGCACGTTCTTCATGAACAAATAATCCTTCGTTCTTAATTTCAATTGTAAAATGACCTGATTCAAGGAAAAAAAGCCTATTTCCAAACTTGAAGATAAATCTTTCACACGTTCTTCCTGAACAAAAAATCCTTTGGTCTCTAATTCTAAAATGGCCTACTGTAAGGAAAAAAGCCTTTTCCAAACGTTAGTACGGAATATATTGTTCACTCTGGAGAAGAAAAAAAAACATCGGTCTTAATTCTAAAATGACCAGATTCGAGGAAAAACTTCTTTCCTAATTTCGGAATACATTTTTTCAAAAGTTCTCATTGCACAAAAAATCCTTCGGTCTCGCACCGCTGTAGGAAGCTTGAAAAAAGGGGATTCCGCTGAAATCGTTCTTTGGCTCAAAGCCAGGAATTTCTCCGCGAAATTCATTCATTCATTCGTAATGAAAGCCATCGTCACTATTTTGAATCGAGGAACAGCATATTTTTTTTTTTTTTTTAGCCCAGAGGCAGGGATACGACAGGTTCGAACATAACATCTCACCAGGCAATAAAAAGAGATCGGGTTCAATCGGCAAAACTCATTCAGGCATCGCTTTTTAAAACAGAACTTCTCGAGAAATTCCAGAAAAAAAACTGGCAAATTGTCTTCTCATCAGCTGGCTGTGACCTCACTGAAATCTCAAAAAAAAAAAAGATGAAAGAAAAGATATTCGCACGAAAATGTATGTACAAATCATCCGCTCCCCCACCCCTACAAAGATTTTTGTTTCCGTTACACAAACACGACGCTTGTTTCTTTCCCCTCCCCCCCTTTTTGTTTCCTTTCCTTAAAAGCATTTGCGATGCACAATCGATGGCCCAGACTCGTCGTATTCCTGCTTGGAAATCCACATTTGCTGAAACGTGGACAAAGACGCCAGAATAGAACCGCCGATCCAAACAGAGTATTTCCTTTCCGGCGGCGCAATGATCTTAATCTTCATCGTAGACGGCGCCAAGGAAGTGATTTCCTTCTGCATCCGGTCAGCGATGCCAGGATACATCGTAGTGCCGCCAGACAAAACAGTGTTGGCATACAGGTCTTTACGGATATCCACGTCGCATTTCATGATGGAGTTGTACGTCGTTTCGTGAATCCCGCACGACTCCATTCCGAGAAAGGATGGTTGAAACAGGGCTTCGGGGCAACGGAAACGTTCATTGCCGATGGTGATGACTTGGCCATCCGGTAACTCGTAGCTTTTCTCCAGAGAGCTAGATGACGCTGCTGTTGCCATTTCCTGCTCAAAGTCGAGTGCCACGTAGCACAACTTCTCCTTGATGTCGCGCACAATTTCACGTTCAGCTAAAAAGTTGGATCATTCGCATCAGGGACAATTTGTCCATGTCCAATAGCCAAAACGTTATTCCACCAAAATCAGGAGGCGTTTTTGTAAATTTCTAACGAATTGTCCATTGATAACATTTTAAAGGATTTTTTCCATAATTAAATAGGGCGACATCTTCCCTGATGTTCCAGTAACTTCAAAGGAAAACTGGTCTATGCACCTGATCTATAACAGTGTTCCCCCACTTTCTGGGGCCAAAGACCATCAACTTTTCAAAAGTTTGGGTAGAACTGTAAATTTCCCAAAAATTGTCTGCGGACTTGCAACAATTCAGAAAATTTTTGGCAGACTTGAAAGTTTTGCTTGAAAGACTTTATGAAAGTTTTGAAAAAGTTCAGGCTTTGTTGCAAAAGTTGAGTCATGAACCAGCTATAGTGGAATGTCTTCAAAAAGAAAGGAGGTCTTGAAGGAAGGTTGAGGAATAGAAGATTTATTGGAATAAATTTCAGCAGGTAGAAATTTGTGTGAAGTGTTATTAGGATGAGAAAAGCCAGCTTTTACATTTCATGAGATACAGTAATTTCAACTGCTGTTTTACCCTAATTTCAGACAAAAATAAGACTTGAATGCTAATTTTGATGAATATTTTTTCCTGAAGAAAATTTACGTTAACCCCACAAAAAACTTCTGCTGACCAGTGTAAGCACACAGACCATGGGTAGGGGAACACTGATGTGAATCACTCAGTTGGAGCCATATTATTTGGGCGACATCTCAACAAGATCAAGGCCAAAACATTTTTTGTTTATTGGAAATATAGTTCAAACTTGATGACACAAACCTCCCAAGTATTATTTCCAGGCCCCCATCTGGATTCCCTCAGAAACAATGCATTAAAAACCTCCATGCATCAAGGGCTTTTCTTCTCATAACTCTAATGTTCTGGAGGTCTTTCGGATATTATTTTACAGACACACAAAACAAGGAATAAGCAAACATATTACTTGATGACCTTTTTAAAGAACTGGAAGACTAATTGGGAAGATGAAATCTTGCCTCTAAGTTTAGCATCTTGTAAAGTCATTTCAAAAGCAATTAATTGTCTAGAAAATACCTATTACAATTTTTGTCACTTTCATTAAAAAAAAATAATTCTGGAATATCAAACTAGAATTTGTTTGCTGGTCCATCAAAGTTCAACTTCCACCGTTTATAACTGTATAAATTACGTTAATTCGTCCAAAATTAACTCGAGTAGACATAAAAATATTGTACGAAAAAAAAAATCCAATTGACTCGGGTATGCTTTACCAGTCGTGGTGAAGGAGTAGCCACGCTCAGTCAAGACTTTCATGAGGTAGTCAGTCAAATCACGGCCGGCCAAATCCAAGCGCAAAATGGCATGCGGAAGAGCATAGCCTTCATAAATTGGCACAGTGTGAGACACACCGTCGCCAGAATCAAGCACAATGCCAGTAGTTCTTCCAGACGCATACAAAGACAGAACAGCTTGAATCGCAACATACATCGCGGGTGTATTGAAGGTTTCAAACATGATCTAAAGAAAAAAAGAGAGGATTCTTCTCCCGATTCGTTTGTTTTTTTCCCCATTATTTTGAACAATTGAAATCACCTGAGTCATCTTCTCCCTATTGGCCTTTGGATTCAAAGGAGCCTCAGTCAGTAGGACTGGGTGCTCTTCCGGGGCCACGCGCAATTCATTGTAAAACGTGTGATGCCAGATTTTCTCCATGTCGTCCCAGTTGGTGACGATCCCGTGCTCAATCGGGTACTTGAGTGTCAAGATACCTCGTTTAGATTGTGCCTCATCACCCACGTAACTATCCTTCTGGCCCATCCCAACCATTACACCCTGCAGAAGAATAAACCAGGCTTCGATTTAAAAAAATTATCTTCCCCCAATTAGAATACTGTCAAATTATTTTTAGGGTTTACAGCTCAGTAACTTCTGACTTTCAATCCTTCAAAAAAATCGCAAGTTCGCAGTCAGATTCTCAATTGCTAAACCTGAGATTAATCAAGAACTTTAATTTTCATTGCATAGGTGTCGCTTGCTTTTAGCGCTTATTCGCTTCAAGGGAGCCATTCTTCCGCAAGATACGAATCAAATTTTTTTTGGATATGTTCGTAAGCAACGACAGAATGAAGTCAGACTTGTAACAGTGTGGTGATACGAAAGGTATTCGAAGTTCTAAATCGGGGTTTTCGATTTTTCGATCATTCAATGCTCTATTAAAATTCAAAGACAGAAATTTAGGCAAAATGACGAGATAAAGTCACGACTCGGAAGAGTGTATTGATCCAAGAAGTATTCAGATTTTTATATCAAGTTTCTTCATTTTTTGATCGATGTTCAATTGAAATTTAATCCGTTACACGTGTTCAGGTACACGATTGAAGTAACACGGGCGCTTTTATTATCATTACTCAATTCGGTTTCTTCGCCTCAGGTGTATGAAAATCTAGCAAATAAAATTCGCAGAAGTATTCGTCATAATTACTTCTCTTAATTAAAAGTTTAATCGTAATCCATCGAAAAAATTATCGTCAGGCAAAATGCTCTCAATTTATACCTGATGACGAGGACGCCCAACAATAGACGGAAACACAGCCCTGGGGGCATCATCCCCAGCAAATCCGGCTTTGCACATTCCGGACCCATTATCAACCACGAGTGCAGCAACGTCTTCGTCACACATTTTCGCAATTTAAAATTTGAGCGAAGGAAAAACAAAAACAAACCCCAAAACACCACTTTCACGCTTCGCGAAACGACGGAAGGCTAATTGAGGTCAAGAGTCGACCGAAGGAAAAAAAAAGAAAGCGATAATATTATCCGGAGAGGGGAAAAATATACACGTCCAAAACAATCAATGAGACGAAGGACAAGGAAGTTTCTGTCTTTCAACAAAACACCAGCTCGGAAGAATAATTTGTAAAATGATAAAACTTCTGTACGAGGAATGGGCAGTGAGATTTTTTTGCAACACGGTTAATCGATGAACCTTCATGGTATTTTTCCTTTTCATTCTTGTTCCTTAAATAGCTTATTTCTTAAGGCACGTAGATTCCGGCTATAAATCGTGAATCGAAGACACGACGTAATTTTTTGTCTTGTTCCAACATAAGCTTGACGAATAATTTACTAGGAAAAAAACTACACTCGTCAATATGTAAGTTACAGGAATTTCAACAGAGCATATCATCAACATAAATAACAGGGCCAAATATGCGAAGAAAAAGGCGAATCAATGATCACTTACAGTATTACCATTCGAGAACATTAAATTTTCGGCTCGGAAATAAATGCTGAATCATTCAACTATTCAAAATATAAGAAAAGACGAGTGTAGCGGCCTTCAAGACTTCTCTAAAAAAACCTTCCCCCAAAGATTATTCATAAGCATAATCCAATTGCTAGCCCTTGAACTTGTGAAATATCGACCCTTTCAAATTTAAAATCCGAAAACTTACCGGCAAAAAAGAGAAGAACCAATAATAAATTTCAAACCAAAAATGCTGTAACTCGAGAACGTCGTCGTTAATCGAAAATAATCATGGCACAAACATCACAAGCGGGTACAGTACACAATTTCGAAACGAAATAAACACTTCGCCTTAAACAATCTCCGAACGGCAAGTTTCCACCAATTTCCTTATTTTATCCTAGTTGTTCTTGATACATAAAGCTCGAGCATCTCCTCGACAACGAAATTATCTACACAATGAATCACACGGTGGAACTCCTATGATGAACGCTTCACATTACGGTTTCCCCTTGTCTGAAAGCCGAAAATTTGCCTGAACGAAACAAAATACAGCAAGAAATATTCTCTCAACTCAATTTTGAGACTTTTCAAATTGGTAACGCAAGTCTTAGGAAAACTTCTTAAACCGAGTATTCACGATATAGCCAACAATCTTACAGTATGCAAGCAATACAGCAAAACAAGAGGAAAAACGCTCGTCTTTGTGGAAATAATTGATATTTTCCTAACGAGATGGCCAACAATGAATATCGTCTGCTGAATTAATTATCGGTAGCCTTTCTCTCTATACAAAGTATTGGAAAACAAGCAACAAAATCGTTTCAGATAAACCTTAATATGATGGGTAGAGAACCCATGTAAAAAAAAATCGTTCTACAAAGAAAATCGTTGTACAGTACAGTAGTATGCTAACCTGTATAAAAATTCCCTATACAGTAAAATCTGATAAAAAAAAAACTTTTGGGGACTTCAGATAAAGGTTGTCACATTGCATAATTCGTTATGAGATTTTTGAAATTAATGCCTAGGAAAAATTTCAAATCAGACTTGTCAATAATCGATTACATCTTTTCAGCGATTCTCCGATTTTTCATAATTGTTTGAAAAACTGAGTGAGCTTCCATCATGCATTCCATAAGTTGAACCGATTTCTCCATTCTGGGAGAATGATGCACATCATGGAAGCATATTTTTCATGGATTACGGCTTCCATCTACACTAAAAAAAAACCACACTAAAAAAAAACCGAAGTCAGTAACATTTGGGTTCTGAAATTTCGGACTGCAGTGCCTGACTAAGTCAACGAACTTCCGCCTGAAGAATACATTGATGATTCCTAAAAAAATTTTGACGTGCAAAAAAAGTTTGTTCAAGTGCACTGAAAATATGCTGTACGAAGTTTTTACTTTAGTCCCGCCACACGAGGCACAACAGTACACGGATTTTTAATCAAATAAGGACGTCGACTACCACAAGGATAAACATTCTCAAATAAATCGAATAAATATTTAAAATTAAAAGTACAGTTACAGTACATGTGCACTACGTGAATTCACTTCCGGCTCTCCAACTGCTCTCATCGATCTACGAGAGGGAACTAAGGGGTGAACTGAGCAAGCACCAGCCCCTGGGGTCTCTCCCTAATATTCGCTGCACAGCGAGGGAATAAGATCCTTTTTCCCCGGCTGCTGTGCGGCATCGCCATATATGGCAATCCCTGGATGAACGAAATGGGCGGGGCTTGCGGCAAAAAAACCCCAGGGTTGCCGCAAAAAATGGCACCAAGTACTCGCAGCAAGAGGTTCAAGGCAGCCAGTCCTGCGAGAAGTGAAACACCATTTTTTTGTTTCTTACGTGGGGGTAAATAATAAAAAAAAAGAAGATTGACACAATAGGTCCGAGATCCTCGGAGCATTGCCAAGTTTGATTCAACTCGAAATATTTTTTTTCTTCAACATGGATTACGCAGCCTGGGGACATACAAAACCAGAGTGAAGTACTTCACCTTCATTATAATAAGGAGAATATAGTCAAGAGATTTTCAAAATTGTGCACCTCAGATTATCATTCTTCAAAAGCGGATTTTTCCATCATTCACGCGAACACTTCAAATCCATTCCTTAAAATAATATTTGAATCTCGTTATAACGAATAACCGCTCACAACGCAGTTTTTTTTAGGTCCCTGTCCGATAGCAAACACGTTATTCATATCGCTTTATTGCGTATTTATCTCAACAACGAAGCTTTTTTTTTCAGGCCCAATTTCGTTGTACCGAAAGTTTATTGTACATCGTACAGTTAGGATGATTTTCGAATACTCGAGCCTTGAAATCCTTCGAAGCAGAAACAAAATTGGGGTGTTCAAATACGAAAAGTGGTAACATTTGAAAAAAAAAGAAAGAACTTCACCTTCGTTCATTAAAAGCAGAATATGGTCAGAGAATCTGAAGACAATTCCTAGCCATACACAAAAAAAAAATAAATCTAACGGTTGGGATGACTTTTGAAATCCTTCAAAGTTGGAACAAAATTTGGAAAATTCAAACTCGAAAAGGGCCAACAACTCATATCACTCTTCAACGCTAAATTCATCCAATTCAGATTTCCTCCACACACACAAAAAAAAAATGAGAAAACAAAATAATTTCGCAGAGAAAAGTAATAAGTCGAATGCGACCAATTCGTCGCTGCAAACGTCACACATTTTCGCAGCTTGATTAACATTCCTCGCATTTGGACAAGAGCTCATCACCGGAAGTGCTCTGCGAATACAATAATTGAATGCAAGCATTTCCTTCGCTTTTAATCCACTTCAGAAATCCCATGTCAGAGGCAGACGTAAACTTCTCAACTCGAGCTTCTCTAAAGGATTAGCAAAAATGACAAGAGTTTCCAGCTAAATAAAAAAATATAAAAAAATTGATAAATTGTCATCCGAAGATTCGCGCAAATTCTGCAGAATAATTCCGATCAGTTCAGGAAAAGTCAGACTTTAAATTTCAAAGGACACATTGATTCCACATTTCTCATCGAATTCATCGTAAATCCCATAATTTCAAGCCCTCCACCAAAATTATTACGATGAATAAAGTTCTGAAATTTTATACACGACCTTAAGTCACAAGAGCTTCAGAGGATCAACACACGACAAAAATCCCATCCCAGGAAAATTCGGGCCTCACGTCAACATGTTTTGTACGTAGTCCCAAGAAAATTTCCCAAGGGAAATATACACGATACCGATCAAGCATTCCGATAACAGGTCACATTCGGATCAAAACAAATACGCCAATTGAAGCACATCGCAGAGAACTTCAAGACATACGGAACAACGCACAATTATACTTTTTTTTTTAAATCGAATCTAAACCATTTTCAACCTCATCACATTAAAATAATCTTTCGTGCATTTTTCAAAAAAGAAAATCAACACGAAATCTGTCTTGCTTCTCGGAATTTCCGCTGAAATTATTTTCAATGAAGAATTCCCCATTCCGAAAACACGGCACGCATCCAAGATTAAACAAACACACACACACAAAATAATACTGTGCTGTATCTTTAACCAGAAAACGAAAAAAAAACAAAGATTTCCAGCCACGCCTTCAGCATAACTGTCGTCAACGAAATGAAGAAACCAAGTCACGTACATGCGGGGAATTTGATGCGAATCGGCCCTTATTACGCCTCTCCTTTCCAGACATTACTACAGAAAGAATGGGCTCATGTACTGCAATCGTATGAGTCTGTCACATGCACACTGTGACAGAGAAAAAAAAACTATATATATATATATATATAACCATAATTGCGACACAACGAAGCAAGAGGAACATTCACATCCCCCTCCCCTTTTTTTGGAGAAAAATGTGGGGGTCTCTATGAAGTTAGTCGCGTCAATGGGAGTGTCCCAGTGTTATTCACGACACCGAGGAACGTCGTCACACATTTTCGTTGCGGAACAAATATTTTCTAAACGGAACTAAAACTTAAATTTAGTACAAACCTTGTCGATTTCACGATTGATCCTCAAAAGAAACACATCACCAGAGGCTTCACGAGACATTATTCCAATGTATTTTTTCGTCTGTAATTCCGAGTTGAAAAAAAAAATTGCAATGCGAGATGAAGCATATTTTACTGAAATTCCACATCAAAATAAGGGGGACTTCTCATACAGATTTTCCCAACAATAAAAGCTGTCTGGTAAAAGTTTGGGGATAAGTTACCAACTAAGGCACATTTAGGCACAAAAAAATAAAAAGAAGCTTCTGAGCGACGATTACGCGATTCAAAAACTCGATATTTGATGCGAAATAAATATTTGTTTCAGAACTACCGTGTTCTTCAGAAGTCAACTTAATTTGCAGTTGCATTTCACGCTTTAGAATTACGCAGTTTTCGAAATACACTCCATGTACTGTTCATACTCGTTGTTGTTGGACATTCGATCCAAAAATTGTCAAGTCCATCCTCTAAAATCGAGTGAATACGGAACTTCAACTTTTCCCATTTACTTCGTTCGTACGATTTTATGACAACATTTTTTTCCCCCCGAGATGTAATGCGACTTCATTATGCCATTCATCAAAAGTGAATTTCATTTTCCATCGAATTCCGCTTTTAAGCTTTTCCAGTTTTCGAAATACTGTACACTGCAGGAATGTATTGTTGCTGAAAAGTTGATCCAAAATTTTATGGTCCAGTATCTTTCACTCCTCTAGACAGGGATCTTGAATTTCTGCATTTCCTCCCTCCGAACGATCTTCTGAAAACAAAACCTAAAATTCGCAGACATTCCTCTCCATCAAAATTCCGTTTCGGAACCACGATTGAACGAGGGCCTTTTCCAGAAATATACTGTAATTCCATCAAAGAGTGCTTTGCATTTGCAATCGAATTCCGTTTTCAAGTTTTCGTACTTTTAAAAATACTGCATTGTACATTAATTTCGTTTGAAAGTCAAGCCACATTTTTCTGGTCCACCCTCTACACTCCCGTTAAAACAGAACAACTTGGATTACACATTCCCTACCACTCTTACGATCTCCTGAAAAAGTTTTCAGACATTTTCTCCAATTCACATTCTCCCCTTAGCCACGATGAAGAATAAATTTTGATGAAATACAGTATTGTACTACTGTACTCGAATATAATGCCATTTTAACGTGAATTCGCGGATGAATACCGTTTTCAAAGTATTTCACCGTACTGTAAATTGGAAAAGTCTATCCAATTTTTTCCGGTCCTCTACTCCCATAGACACGGAACTACTTTAATTACACATTTCCTCCAATCCACATTCTCTCCCTAAGGCATACTGAAAAGATAAATTAAAATGAAATACTACACTATACTGAAATATAATTCAATTCTAACGTGATTTCGCGAATGAATTCAATTTTCAAGCTTTCGCAGTCGTCGAAATGTGCACATAACCTTAGTTCGAAAGTCGAATCCCATTTTTTGCGGCCCACCCTCTACACTCCCGCAAACACGGAATAACTTGAATTACACATTTCCTCCCTCTCTCATACGATCTGCCGAAATACTGTACAGTATGACATTTGGCATTTCTATCCACCGAGGGGCTTACCCTTCAAAAAAAAGGGGTCCATTGACTCGGTGGAATAAAAATCCTTTCATTCCTGGGCTGGCCGCCCTGTTTAAGACGGCCACTGATTTCATCAAATCCCTCAAAAATTTCGCAGCTTTCTGCAGAAGTGCTTGGTTTTTGGGGGACACAGAAATTT
>CAJPEX010005552.1:0-15844 GCA_905338405.1 Notodromas monacha | reverse complement strand
TCATAGTGACATCTCTTAAAGGTTCCAATCCCTTAAAATGGATGAAGCTGGTGGTGAATTGCCAGTGGATTTAAATGTGGCAGCAGTGGCAGTGGAAAATAATGGTGGTAACTCTTCAAAGGGTACCACTCCATTAAGGCATACTATTAAATCAATTCAAGAGCTCCTTTTAGCTATGCATGACAATTTTGAGCATCAAAGCTCTGATGAAAAAGAGAAAATGCTTGAAAATTTAAAGGCATTAATGGAAAAAGGAAGGGAAAGGGAAGTTTATTTAATCAACCCTTCTGGCAATCATTCAGATACAATGGATGATCGACGCAAGTGGGAAAGCTTATACCAAAAGGGTCTGAGCTATTTTAATGAGGGCCCACAGCGTGATCAAAAGTCTGAGGTGCTTTGTGCTGGTGCCATGAGCATGGACATTACTCGAATATCAAAGAATGGGAGTGTCCACTCAGGCAAACAAAGCAAAGGAACAGGGTCTTCCAGTAGAAAAGAATTGAATGTTAAGACTGTTCTGGCTAACCTTCTTTGTTACACTGAGGAGGTGAAGGCCAAAATTCTTCAGCTGGAAGATCATGGCAATGGTTTTAATGGTGATGATGTCTGTGAATTTAGCAGGCTAATTGGCCGTGCTTCTGAAATATTGAGGCAGGCATACAAAGATGATGTATCTTTTAATGATATGAAGGAATTTAAAAGTATGTTTTCAGCAAGAGAAGAACTTGATCGTATTTTGAGAAAGGCAAGGCGCAAGCTGCATCAAGGAGCAATGGATGAGATCCCAGGATTGGAAGCTGAGGATTCTCAAAGGATTTATGTCATACCAGCGCCACATGATGAGAGCGTTGACAGGCATCAAGCAAATGTTGATTTAAATGTTGGAAATGGTGACGCGCGTAGTAATAATAATGAAATTGCTTCGCGTATGAATGTTGCTTTACCTCCCTCGGGTTCTAATGGAAATCATGGTAATGAAATGGCTAGAGCCTGCTGTGGGGGACCACCTTTAAGCCAGCAGCATCAATGTTTGGGAAGAAATGTAATTGGCCCAAAGATTGAGCTGAAGCCATTTAATGGTGACATAAGTCAGTTCCACTCCTTTTTAGTGGGTATTCAAGAATGTGTAGCTCAAATTCAATCAAGGCCTTACAAGTTTGTTGTTCTGAAAACTTACTTGAAAGGAGAACCATTAGAATTAGTGGAAAATGTAAATTGCGACATTGAGGCCTATGATGTAGCCATTCGCATTTTACGGGAAGAATATGAAAATCCCACAACGGTAATACGCTATTTAACTGCAGGTTTAGAACAATTGCCTGTGGTGCGTATGCACAATGCAAAGGAATTACAAATGTTGATCAATAAGGTTGAATCAATGGTGCGGATTTTAAAACGTAGCAATATGAGTATTCATATGGGGAGCCCATTCTTTATAGACATCATAAGAAAGAAGCTACCCATCCCTTTGCAAATCAGTTGGAGTGAAGTCATAAGCAACACTCAATCAATCCATGCCCCATCCCCAAACGCAAATACCCTCATGAATTCTCACACCCATACTAACATTAGAAGTCCCAATGCACTTGATTCACTCATTCAATGTTTGCATGCTACAATCCGCCATTGGAAAGATATTTTTACGGAACAATTGGAAAAGGATTTAAAACAAGCATTCATTGCCAAACCTGCACCTGCTGCTACAGTTAAGAAGCGCAGTGATGCACATTGTGTACAAGTTGAAGGTACTAATAAGAAGGATGCTTGTCCATGTTGTGAAAGAAATAATCATGTCTTATCCAATTGTTATGTATTTAAGAAACTGCCTTTAGACAAACGTAGAGTCAAGGCAAGAGAATATGGCTATTGTTTTAAGTGCTTGGAAGGACGGCATTTATCCAAATCCTGCTCTTCACAAAGTGGATGTAGTATATGTGGTAGAAATCATCACTTCTTACTTCATGACCCTAAGTATGTACATCAAGCTAAACCTGCTACGAAGGTGAGTGATAAGCATGAGGTAAAGGCATCTGGGGATTCAGATCATGATACAAATTTTGCATCTTACTCCACAGTGCAGCCTTTGAGAATGGTTTATGCAGAGGTAAAAGGCCCAAAAGGGTGCAAAGAAATTGGTGTACTCTTTGATAATGGAAGTTCAAGGTCCTTGATTGAAGAGAAATTAGCTAAAGAACTGGGTATAGAACAAAAAGCTATGCTAAGAACTTCACATAGTCTAGACCATGAAACCATAGAAATTGTGGGAAAAGTGGAGTTTGATGTTCGGAAAATTGGTGGTTCTACCTGGTATCATGTTAAAAAGGCAGCAACCAAGAAAAAGATCAAACTACCTACTTTAAGAGTGGCGTGGGCAGATTGGATTGCTGTGAGGCCTAATTTTAGCCACATGAAAGTGAAAAACATGGATTATGAGGATGTCAAGATTGTAATTGGTTTGGATCGTGAAGATTTGATGTTTCCAATTGAAAATACGTTAATCCATGATGAAAAAACAGGAGTGCGTGGATTTGATACAAAGTTGGGTTGGACCTTAACAGGACCAGTCAAACCAGAGGATGAAAATGAGATTTCTGATGTTACAGCAACACACATGGAATGTAAACTTGCTGAAGCAATTCGAAGTTTCACAGCTATAGAAGTATCAGGCACTCAAAAGGATGAAGAACCACGTGATATTAAAATATGGAAGGAAAAATTGGAAAGTGGTACAAGGCATAATGGGGAACGTTATGTTTCGCGAATGCTTTGGAAAGAAAATCTCCATCCCCCTGAATCAAAACGACATGCCTTTAAAAGGATGTCATTATTGGGGACAAAATTTGGGAATGATCAAGCTAAGTGGGAACAGTACAATGATACCTTTGAGAGGGATTTAGATCATAAGTACATTCGGGTTTTAAGTGCCCAAAAAGTTCATAAATTTGAAAGTCAACCCCACTATTATTTACCACACTTTCCAGTTTTTCATCCAGATAAGCCCAACAAGGCTCGACGTGTTATGGATGCTAAGGCAAAAAACAAGGGCATAAGTTTGAATGATTTATTGCACACTGGCCCAAATTTGATCAATGAAATTCTGGCTGTGTTGTTGCGATTTAGAATCAAACAAGTTGCTATCAATGCTGATATAAAGGACATGTTTCCGCAAGTGCTGGTAGAACCAGATGAACAAAAAATGTTGATGTTCATGTGGAAACATGGACCAAATGAGCCTGTTACTACTTATGCTAGCCAATTACATATTTTTGGAGCTGCATGTTCACCAAGTGTTGCAAATTTTTGCCTAAAGAAAGCAGCTATGGAATCACCTGATGAAGTCACCTGTAAGCTGATTCAGCAAAGCTTCTATGTAGATGATTTGTATGTCTCTTTTGACACCATTGAAGAAGCTCAAAGTTATAGTAAATTAATATCAGATACTTTGAGGCGGGGAGGATTTGCTCTTGGAAAATGGGTGAGCAATTTTCCTGATGCAATACAAGCATTTCTAGAGGATGGATCAGCTACTGAGAAAAATATAATGGTTAAAGATAATGTTACCAAAGCTCTGGGAATCAAATGGTTTCTTGAGAGTGATGCTTTTCTTCTATCCAGACGAGAAAAAGAGAATGAGCTCAGAAATCCCGCAGAATTTCTATCAGCGGTAGCAGGTATTTTTGATCCAATGGGATTTTTTGCGCCTGTAAAGATAAAAGGCTCTATCATGATGAGTGAAATATGGAGAGCAATCAAAGTTTGGAAGAACCCACTAATGGAAAGCATGCGCAGTAAATGTCAAGATTGGATCAACAAATTGGCTATTTTAAAAGATTGCAAAGTTCCTCTATGGACTGGATTGAATTCAAAAAGCATTGTCACATTGCATGTGTTTTGTGATGCATCAATCAAGGCTTATGGCACTGTCATTTATATTTGCTCTCCAGAAACAAAACCAATGCTATTAATTGCAAAGGCAAGAGTTGCGCCAAGTAAAATTACTAGCATACCAAGATTGGAACTACTTTCTGCAGTTATAGCCATGCAACTACTGCAATTCACAAAGAAAGCTTTAAGGGATTTAAGTATTGTAAGAGCAATTTTGTGGAGTGATAGTAGTACAGCCATATCATGGATTGCCAGTCCACCAAGTCAGTTCAAGCCATTTGTTGCAAACCGCGTTGGAGAAATTCAAGAAATCATGGACAGCAAAGAATTGGAAAATTTGAAATTTGAAGTCAGATATGTACCAACAAAAGAAAATCCTGCAGATCAAATATCCCGTGGCTATGATGCTGACGAGATGAAAGAAAATTGGGAATCGTGGGTAAATGGTCCTGACTTCTTACAAAAAGATGAAAAAGATTGGCCCGTCAACAAATTTCCAAAAAAAGAAGAGGATCTTAATGAAAGGAGAAAAGAACAAGATATTCATTTGTTGCAAGTTGATCAAATGCGTGAGGAAATATCAGAAGAACAAGCACAAATGAATTGGAATGAGTTTCTCATCAGTAATCTCACTCCTGATACAACAAATGCAGCAAATATTGAGAAGAAGGAAAAAGAAATATGCATACAGCATCAAAAAATATATTTTGCACAGGAACGGCAAAAAGCTAAAGCAGCAAAGGCATCTATTGGAAGTAACGCTGGTGCTTTAAAAAACTTGTTGTATTTTCTTGATGAAGATGGTCTTTTACGGTTAGAGTCAAGATTTGATCATGCAGAATTTATGAGCCAAGAAGAACGGACTCCAATAATTTTATATGGCAATTCAGATCTTGTCAAATTGATGATACGTGGAGTACATGCCTCATTGAATCATGCAGGTGTAGATATGGTAAGAGCAGACTTGTTTAAACGATTTTACATTGTGAAAGCTCGACCAGTCATCAAGAGTATCATAAAAAGGTGTAAAGTATGCAACATGCTCAGACCTAGACCTGTCAAGGCACATCAAGCCCCGTTGCACGCCAATAGATTAGATTTTCAAGGAAATCCTTTTGCAAACATTGGCATTGATCATTTTGGACCTATAGAAATAATTGGATCAAAATGTTGGGGTCTTGTGATCATTTGTTTAACGACAAGAGGAATTCATTTAGAGCATGCCAAAAGGCTGGATGCAGAAACTTTCATAGATGGGTTACAAAGATTTGTTTCCAGAAGAGGACTTCCTAAGCGAATATTTTGTGATGCGGGAACCACTTTCAAGGGTGGTGAAAACTTGATTAAAAAGATGTTAGAACATCCAAAGGTTAAGAATAGCTGTCTGCAAAAATGGAGATTCGACTTTGAAGTTAATCCTCCTGGTTCTCCTCACTGGGGAGGCAGTTGGGAAAGAATGTTCAGAGAAGTTAAAAGAGCATTGAGTGTAGCAGTTTTGAGCCATAAGACCAAAATTAGCTATGAGTGCTTTATTACTGCACTTGCAAAAATTGAGGGTGACCTTAATCGCCGTCCAATTGCATTTGATGATGAGGGACGTGCAATCACGCCAATGCAGATTTTAGCTTCATATAGTTGTGAGTTCTCATATATACCTTGGGATGCAAAAATATCCAAGATTTTAGCAATAACTGAGCAAGTCAGAATGTCTTTTTGGAAGCAATGGAGAATTTTTTATCTTCATAGTTTGCGCACCAATCGCACTGTTAAAGGAGCAAATATTCTTCTAGAGAAAGGGGACAAGGTTTTGATTGATGATAGGAAAGGTAATGCTTTTCAAGCCAATTGGTCCTCTGGAGAAGTTTTGCAAGTTATACCTGGTAGAGATGGAAGAATCCGCAGTGCAATTGTTCTATGTAATGGAGTGGAGCGCACCTTGGGGATCAATAGAATTTTTCATTTAGAGAAGTAAATTAAAATGTAACCAAACCATGAAAAAAGGGCTGAACAGCTCATTTTTTGCGGGGAGTGTTGCAGATTTAATGGTAAATCTACTTTAGGTTATTTTAATTTAAAAGGAAATAAAAGTCAATACTTTGGTTAGCGCCTGAGGTGGTGCTGGCTTCTGGGGTCCCTCCACATGCAGGGAAAGAGGGGAGGGATGCGCGCGAGTTTGGGAAAGAAGTGGCTGGCAAAGGTTGCCACCACCATCGTTTTTTTCTTTCTTTTCCCTTGCGGTGCGTTTATGTTGATTTATTTCTTACAGCTGGCAACACTATGCGAGTTTGTGGGTTGTGTGCTTCGCTGATGCGATCTCGGAGTCGGCGCAAATTTCGTTCTTCGGGAGCGGTTTTTTCTTTTGTTTTATTTCATTAAAAAAGTGGAAATTTCACTCCATGTTCCTCCAAGTTGGAGATATTGTGTTGTTTGGTTTTTCACATTTTTTGTGCCCAAGTTTTCCTGTTACCTGGATTCGAAAAAATGCATTGAGTCTTGAATTAGCAGCCTACCGGGAAGGTTGTCTTGATTGTTTTATTTTCTGCCCTGCACTGTGCCACAATAATTTTCGTTGATAGGCGTTAATATCAGTGATTCTCTTACTTTAGAATTTGGTAAAGTTTTTTTTTGATTTGAAATTATAGAATTTTCATTTAGAGAAGTAAATTAAAATGTAACCAAACCATGAAAAAAGGAGAAACAGAAAGAAGAAACAGAAAGAATCTAGAGAAAAACAGGATTCATCTGCTTCTCAGTCTGAGCAAGAAGACTCTTTTGTATCAGTACCCGATTTAGACGCAACAGTAATACCAGCGTCTCCAGAAAGAAAATCTGGAATGTTCCAAAAAACCAGGGAAATATTCGGAGAAGTTACTGATGAAATAGGAAGATTCTTTGATGCCACTGCGGACACCCTACCAAGTTTATCCGAAACCGTCCTCCAACAAGGTCATCCACCTGCCTAAAGCATGCCAGAATTGATGAAACAGCTTACTAAAAGAAGTAAAGAAACACCTGAAAAAACATCACAGGATGAAGAAAGAGGTACTGTTGCATTGACCCTGAGGCAGATAAGGAACAGAGAAAAGTGGAAAAAGTTTAGAGAGGAAAAGGACAGCAAGAAAAAGGATAGGCAAGCATCCACGCAATCTAGAGAAGAAGAAGAAGAAGAAGGTGAAGCCGCAGAGGAAGAGGAAAATGAAAGAGGAACGCAAGGAAAGAAGGACGACAAAGGGAATAACAAAGTGGAGCCCAACCCACTCGACCGTCCTTCTCTACGTCATTTGGACTCTGAAAATGTGTTGCCGACCAGAACGAGGCCAAAGAAAGAAACGAAAGCGTTCTGGCAACGACCTCTNACTGCAGGATATCGATTGGATACATAATTTCCATTTCCCAAATTTCATTTATTACGATGAATATGTGAATACCGCACTGAGCAAGGTATTGGAGGCCAAAAACAAGCCACCGATTTATGTGTTGCCGTTGCAGGAATTGTTAATACTAATTAAATCACATCCATTAACCATCGGGACAATGGACGGGTGTGGAACGAATGAAACCTGTCATTACAGGATAACGACAATTGTACCAGTAATTAGGCAACCAGAAATATTAGAACTGTTCAAAGTCTATAGTGTACCAATTGCGGAAGATACGTATATGGGAGCGCCTAAGTGGCATAAGGTGAACTTGACAGAGCCTTATTTGCTTACTCAGGGTACTAAAATGTTTGCCTTACAAGCAGGTGAATTACCCTTATGTTTACCGCAAAATGGTCATGCATTGTGCAAACTTTGTAAATTCCCTAGACCTCCTGTTTACGAAGCAAATGACTGTGTCAAATCAATACAGAACGGAGATCTAGAGACTACCATTAAAAGCAAATGTCCTTTGATTGAAACTAGAGTACCGGAAAATACAGTCATTCAGTTAGACGCAGACGAATTTGCTTTTATAGATTCTGACAAAGGGCGGATCACTCAGTATTGTTTTGAGACTAATGCCCAAGCATCTGAGAATGCTTACGAGTTGCCTTATTCAGGAATCATACAGTTTAGACCTAATTGTCGTTATACTGTAATTAATGGGCCATGTCGTGAAATGACCCCTAGACTAGAAAACATTGAGATAAACGCAATTAACGAAATCCCGGCTAATATCCCAGGAATCAAATCGATTATTGAGGATATTAGTGAACTACAATTGCATTTCCGGGACAATGGCTACATTTATCTCATTGTTTTAATTATTTTACTAACAATAATCCTTATTGCGATTGTGTATTTTTGTTTCGCGAGGATACGGTATGTTTTACAGAGAAGAAGACGTTTAGAAGCTATAGACCTAAATGACATGTCGGCGCGTGTCGAGCTTGTGACTGAATCTATCCCTTCCCGACCCGCACCGAAGTACCCCAGAATCCGTATGAACCCTTCCACGGGAATTCTCTCCCTGAGTACAAATTAAAACAATTTCAAAACGGAATTTCTCTCTGTACAAAGCTCGTTTTATTGATGACCTCCTAATGGTTACACGTCTAATTCATTGGTCACCGAAAAAAAATCATCCGAGCTCGTATTAACCGCCGTATTTTGAGCCTCATTAAAAACAGGGACGAGATCAGCCAAAACCGGAGTCGGAAGGAGTGCAGGCAGATCAAGTTGGACAGGATCCAAGGACAACAAATCCGGTGCCACCTCATCCGACGATTGCGGTGGTAAAGGCGACAACGCTGGAGTCGTCGGGGGTGTCAGGATCCGCCACAGCTCCTCTGCCCTCCTCAGGTATGGCAGCAACCAGGGCTGAGAACAGAAGAACAAGAGAAACACCCAAAAGAGCCATGCAGCCATGCAACAACACGCAAACAAGCTAAGTCTTACTTGGTTTGAAAGAGGTCATTCGCGGAATGCGTGACCTAATAGTTGCAAATCCATCATTTACTTTGTTGACTGAGGTTGCATGCAAAACAACTGGTTTAGGAGTTAAGTCTCTCATTTCGATTTCTTCAATTTTAGACTTTGGTTTAACGTCATTTTACGTGGCTTCGGACAATACTGTTAGTACGAAATAGTTGCAAGAAAAGAACCATGCAAAAGAAACGGTTACATCTAACAAACAGGGTGCAAAAAGGGAAGAAATGTACCTTTTTCCTTAAGCAGTGCGCCAACCATCCAGTAGCCAAACCAAAGACTGTTAGGCTCAACCCGCTTATCAATCCAATAGCCCAATTAGAAAGGACCTTGGTTGTTATTGAGGCACCCAAGACAGCTTTCCCTTCAACGACAGTTAGCGTGATATTCGCCCTCTCTCCAGAAAAAAGAGTTGTCTCAGGGTTGTCCAAAAAGTTATTCAAAACCGAAAGCAAAATGGATGGCTTCGCCGTTGCTGATACAAGAAAAGGAATAAATTAATTATGACATCAAAAGCGTTTAGAGGGATCCCTTACCAGGGATGGTTGTAGTTTTTATTTTTATTGTAGAAGCCGACAAGAATCCGCCAGTATCCGCAGCCGTCGAGAATGGCTCGGCAGATGTCGACATTACCACTGGAGCCGTAGATGTTGCCTCCACCAACGTCGCCGTCTCCTTTGGCGCTAAAGTCGTGGCTGACGACATCCGAGTCACCTCCGTCGACGTCGAAGCGATCTCGGTAGAAGGAATACTGGCCTGTTCGTACCCAATGCACAGTTCGACGGGATCCACGGCCGAAGCCTTGAAATTCCCCTCGCACCTCGTCGGCCAAAGCAATTCCACTTTCTGAACATATTCAAAGGGACAAACTCAATAATGCTCATCCAGTTCCTGGCCACTATTGGACATACCTTGATTCCGAAAAACTCTAAGCATCCAAAATCAAGGACCCGGCCAGTCAAGACGATCGTGCCCTCGAACTCGGGCGCTCAAACCGCGTCCGCATCGCACGCTTCGGAGCAATGCAGACGGCCATCTTTGACCGCACATCTTCCGCATGACGTGTCAGGATGAACCAGCAACACCAGCAGAAGCACCGCAACCGCAAAGCTAGCCATTTCTTGTGTTTTCACTGCAATATTGAAAAAGATGCACTAGGATCAGATCTGATCCGATTTTGTTAAAGGGTCTAAGGGAAAATCACCTTTTCGCTGAGAACTCGGAAACCAAACGGTGAAAATCAACGAAACTTGCAGGAAACCTTCCTCACGCGCCCTACAAACAAACGAACCGTTTACTTTTTTGATTTTCATCCGCGTTTCGCGTAAAAATTGATCGTTAACGCGTATCTCGCGAACGAAATCCGCAAACAAAAAACGCGAAATTTACCGCAAAAAACGACCCGAAACCACTGGAAAACATCGAGAATGGGAATTTGAACTAATTTTGAGCAAGACCAAGCGAAAGAAAAACTCAAATTAAGCGAAAAAATAACAAAGTGGAGTTTAGCATAAGGCCTAAGGGGGTCAAGAGCACATACCTGCAAGGGGGTGCAAGGTGAACTGAGGTACAGGCATAGCAGTGCCAGACCTCTGCAGCTTCCTGGTGAACCTGAAGAAGTTAGGGGAGGCATGTGTGGTTGTTATTACCACTGTAATTGCTCCCCCATGAGAACGTTTTCCTGTGTAATGTCTTTCAGCATTGCTGAGACGTGATCAGGGGAGGTGTGGGAATCGAACGAAAATTCGATCCTTTTTCCCGCTGACTGAAACACTTTGAGAAAACTTGGTACGCAGGAGCTTTTTCTCGTTTACCAGGGGAGATTTGTAGTCATATTTACGACCACAACACCCTTCACTTTACGCGTGACCCTTTTAAGCTAATGTATTTCCGCTATGCTTGGCTGCGCCGGGCGCGCTAGTAATTACATTTCCCAATCCCGTTGTTGACGGAATTCTTTCTCAACCGCGCTCACGCTTCCTTCCTTTAAAGAAACAAAGCGTGACGTCCCCGATCCGAATCGGCTCTCTATGCGCGTCCCGTGGCCGTGGCCAGCTGAAGCTATATATACAGGTGCATTTTATGTTGCTTTAGGTTGATCGCACCAGACCTTGTCCAAACGCTGACTCTACGCCGCTTTGCTCTGTAGAACGGATTGTTATCAACTGTGTGTGAAGATAAATAAATATCATTTTGAAATACTCTCACGGAGTAGCTTTTGCGTTTCCTTCGAAAGTCGCGGAAAACGATTTAAATCTCCGATCCCTATTTCCTTTAATTATTAGAAAGAGTTCTCAACGACTGATCATCGTTGATCCCTCATTCGTAAAATAGTTTTTGGATAACAGATTGCTCATTTAAAACAATACATAAATTCGAAGAACATCCATGTTCATACTCCCCCAAAAAATATTTAAAATTCCACCAATAAACAAAAAGTTATCATCAGCTAAAGTGGAAAAAACGGATTTTTTGAAAATTTTGTTTCCCATTTTGCCAACTTCAAAAATAAGGCAAAAATGCAATTCTCAACAAAACTTAATTTTTAAAATGTTATACAAAAGGCCATGCTGTTTTCCACATATGCTCTTTTTTAGTTTTGATAAAACTGAAAAATTGACTGAAATCAAATGAAAAATGCAAAATCTTTTTTCAATATTGTATGAAAATCAGGAAAAAAGGTTTTATGTTTTGAATTTAATTTCAGTCAATTTTCAACAGTTTTCAGACACAAAAACATTAAAAACTGTAAAACATCTGTGTGCATGTATCCCTGCAAAACATTTTGAAATTGCATAAAATCTTAAAAGTTACAATGAGCTAAACTCAAAAATTATGTGCCCATACATGCTTTTCTTCCTGTTTTGCCAACTTTGCAAATTTGCCAAAAATTGAATTTTTTATCAATCATGAAATTGTTTCCAATGTTTCATCGGCAAAGATGTTATCTAAATTTTTCTTTTTTGAACTTTGAAATATCTTCATATTTTACTGGATTACAAGCAAAAATACAAAAACACATTTTGGAGAAACTTACCAAATCAGCAATTTTTTAAATTTTAGCTAATTTGATTTTCAAGATTTTTCCAATCATAAAATTAAATAAAATTGTGAAATATCAGTGTGCATGTTACTTCAAAATTCCTTTTCAATTTTTTCAGAAACAAAACAGCTAAAATGGGGTACACTGAAAATTGGGGAACTGTTCAAAGTTTTCCCCTGAAGTTTTTGATATGTTAATTCAACAATTATGTAATATTTTCTATAAAACATTTAATGAGCCCAACTTCATGACATACACATCCTGAAAAATAACACAATTTGAGAAATGGGAAACATTTTAAAACTGAGTTGAATTCAATCACAGGATTTTTTCTAAATTTTTACATGCACTTTCAATTTTTAAATTCTTTAATTACGGAGATTTTTCTAAAAACAAAAATTTAAAATGAACCCAACATGGAGATGCACAACCCTGCAAAATTAACAGAATTTGAGGCTTTGGAAATGTTTTTAAAATCAATGTAAATGAAAAAAAGAGAAGTTTTTGAAATCAAATTCACAAATTGTAAGGTTTTACAATGGAAAAATAGATTTATCAAGCCTTACACCTTGATTGTGAATTTTAGCAGAGTTTCCAAAAGGTCAAGAATTTTGAATTATGACACTTGTAGTTGAATAAATCAAACACAGCAATTGGCCGGGCGCGAACCGACTGGGATTTCTCCCACTAGTGCAGACCTTTCTTTCAGACAGGAACAAATACAAACAATTCACACAGAATTTCGCATATACACACACACACTCACAAAGAAGGAGTTTTCCAAAAAGTTCCACAAAGGAGGATTTCAAAAGTTGGGTTTGTATCCCAAATGAAATGTAGGACTCAAGAGAGTAGAAAAGGAGTTCAACTTTTGAGAAGAAACCAAGTTTGCAAGTTCTTTCGAACTGAGAAGTAATTTTGTGTTGGTTTGAAAAGAATCTCAATGGATAGGAAAATATTTCAGATGTTACAAGGTTCTTTTTCACACAACACTCGACAAAAGAAAGTTCCCGAATTTCTCAAAGTCCACAGGGTTTTGAATTTTAAACAAGTCCGAAAATTTCGTACGCGAAAATTGCCTGGTGGCTCTCAAGATTCAAACTGTGTGTGTTGCGTAAAAATTTGGGGGTTATATACAATTCTTCCCCACTAGATTTGGCGCAAGTTTTCCTGGCAGAAAAACACCCAGGTGTCGAGGTTTTTGAACTCTCGAAAAAATGCCAGATGTTGGCAGTTGTTAACAAACTTTTAGTGCTGTTTTCCGTTGATTTTCAAAGTCTTGTACATGTTTTTCCCGGCACCGGGTGTTCGGAGTTTTAGTATGCTGCCGAATTTTTTGGCAGTAAAATAATATCTAGGGGGACTAAATTTCGACGATCTTGACAGCTCGTTGTCTCGTTTTTTGGGAGACAAATTGGTTTTCAGCGGAAAACCGAGAACAAGAAGATTTTTATGGTGCGTTGCCAGCAGCTGGCTTGTAAATTTGTGCGCATCTTTTAGGGTCAAATGACCCTGGTTTCAAAACTGCAGAGAAAGGAGGGGAATTAGTCTCTTCCTGCGGAAAAAAGGGCGCCGACTTCGGCAACTGTTTTTGTCCCGGTTTTGGGGGGGGGGGGGCTTTTCTTTCTGCTCATGGTGACTTTCTCCTGTTACCATTCCTGATGTCCCATTTTTAAGCATCCCAGCTCTGGGATTTTTCTTTCCCGATTGTTTTTGCGCATCCAAGATGGGCGGATTAAATTACTCGTCGGCGGTTCTTTTAGGTTCTGGTTTTCAAAGAAGGGGGGCCAGAAAAATTCTGCACAAAATCCCCCCCGCATCCTTGACTGACCCCTTTTCCGGAAGGGGTTCAGTCAAGACGTCGCGAATAAAAAGCTGCAAATTTTTCCGAATTTGTTGCAGTTCAGAAGTTTGGAGATTGCCGAGTGGTCATCTTTGAGGTCAATGTTGGATGATTTCTTTGTTGTCGTCTGGCTTCAAACTTCGAGATTTTTCTGCTTGCTTGATTTCCTTCTGAGTAACTGAAAAAGTGTTTTGTCAGTTGTTAGAAAGTTTTTTCAAAGTCAGTATCAGTTTTTTTTTTTAAGAGTCCAAATGGGGTAGCTAGTCCCATTTGACTCTGTTAAACTCCAGTTTTTTGTTTTGTTTTTTTAATGGCCAAGTTATAAAAGAAGTGAGATTTTTTCGGTTGCAACCTTCCTTAAATTTTAAAGCCCCAGATGGCGTGTTAATCATTCAGTTGTCGGGCCGCTGTTCGGCGATTTTTTCGGGCCATAGTTGGCGATTTTTTTGGGCCATAATCGGCGATTTTTTTGGGCCAAAATCGGCAATTTTTTCGGGACCCAGTGCTTCGGGTGATTCATTGCGTTGTGTTGGATTTTTTCCGGAATTCTTAAGGTTTTTCAAATTGAAAGGATTTTTTAAAGCCAGTGCTTTTTTTGTTAGATCAGTTCTTTCCTCTTGAGGTTAGATGTCCCCCTGTTTGAGGAGAAGCTAATGTAATTCTCTTTCACTAGGTTTTCAGTTTTGGTAATTTTTTCCCTAACTTCCTTTTAGTGGAAAAAATTCTTTCATCTCCGTTTGGTTCCAAGTGTTCTTTATTGCCAAAACTGGCACAACAAGAGTGTTGTTTTAGTTTCGAGGTTTGCCGAGGTGCTGTGCAGAAACTCAGTTATTGGTCAGTAGGTTTTAAATTGGTTCCTTCCGATCTTTAAATGAGTTACTGAGAGCATTTTACGCTTTATCAACCTCAAGGTTTGGGGAATTTTGTCGTTAATTTTAACTTCTCGAGGCAGAGAAAAAAGTTCAATAAAGTGATGTCCGGTGTCAGAGATTTTATAAAACCTTGATTTCTCCTGAATTCCTCGGACCACAGGTGGTATTTTGACGTGGTCGCCGGGGGGTTATCCTTGTATTTTGATTGAGGATACCCGCCGCGGTGATCATGTCTGGTATCATCAGGGAGTCGATGGAACTGCAGTGTGCCAACTCTGGCAAGGGATGAGTTTTTGCACCATGACGACTAGATTACGAGATCGGGCATCAGGCTTTCTGCCTATATGCCAAATCTGGCAAAAGGAGTCCTGAGAAATGAGTTCTCTTGACATTCACGGGGTTGCCAAGAGGTTATCCTCGGTTTGAAATGAGGAAGCCTCCTTGGCCGCCTCTTGAGGTGTCATTGGTTACGACGGATAGTTGTTTCTTTTTTGCTTCAGTGTTTTCAGGTTCTCTTTTTTTTTGTGTAACCTTTTGGTATGAGCGTGGTCGTCAGGAGGATAATCCTTGGATTTTAATGAGGATGTCCACCTTGACGATCTCGTCTAGTGCCAGAACTGGCATCTTGAATTTTTTGTATTGTTTGGTATTTATCTGGTTGTTGAGGGGTTCATCCTTGGATTTTTGAATAAGGATAACCACCACGATGATCATGAACAATGCCATAGTTGGTGTCAAAGTATTTTTAAAAGGTTTGGTGTTTTGCGGTTCAAGAACCCCCCCCCCCTTTTTGAGGGGTGGTCTGTATCTGAGTTAGAGATGAGAGGTTTATGAACTTGCCTCTAATTTCTGACTGGGGTATTGATAACTCCTTTCGGTTCATCAGCCCCTTTTCTTTTTGAGGGATAATTTTTAGAGCCTCAGTTGGGAATCAGAAGGTTTCATTAGTTTCTTTTGATTTCCGGCTGGGAATCTAGAAGTATTCTGCAATAACCACTTTTGAAGTTTTGATTATCTCCTCTTCTCAAAGAATTTTTTAGTTTCCTGATATTATCTCATGAACAGGCTTTTTCTTCCCCTTTAAACAGAGCTTTGTTTGAAAAAGGAGAGTTATCTCAGAGAAGTTTTGTGTTTTAGACATAAAAGAAAAACAGACTTGTCAAAAGGAAAAATGTCTGATTCTGATAAGATAATGGAACCTCTGGAGTCAGCTGAACCAAATGAGTCTTATAGTGAGGCTCAGGAGGAAAACGCTGAGGAGGCTGACCTCCCAATTTTGGTTGAGGAC